>APFE031676431.1:2921-16236 GCA_000404065.3 Pinus taeda | reverse complement strand
GTAACATCTTATTTCTCTGCCTCTTCCTCTGTCTCCTCTTCCTCTGTAAAAACTCCCTCTGCCTCTTGCATCACCTCCTCTGGATGCATGCGGGGTTGAGCTACTGCTAGCTCCATCGTTAGGTGCTGTAGACCTTCCTCTACCACCTTGACTTCCTTTCCCTCTGAAAGTCCCTCTCCCCCTGGCAGACTGCTTCCTTATAAGTTTCTCTTCAGCCTTCAGTGCTATCTGATAGGCTTCCTCTACTGTTTTGGGAGATAGTAAACTTATTTCATCCTGAATGTCCATTCTGAGGCCATTCATATATCTAGCCACTCTCTCAGCTGTGTCTTGGGCTTCTCCAGCTCTTATACTCACCTTATAGAACTCCTCTGTATACTCTTTTACTGTCAAAGCTCTCTGCCTGAGATTTTGCATTTGCCTAAACAATGTCTGTTGATAGTTAATGGGTAGAAATTTACCTTTAAGCTTTGCTGCCATCCTACTCCAATTCCTAATTGGCTACTTGCCCAGTCTTCTCCTTTCCGCCTGTACACCATCCCACCAGAGTGCTGCATGGCCCACTAATTTGGTGACAGCAAACTTGACTTTCTTCTCCTCTTCCATTTCTTCATAATCGAAGAATTTCTCCATACTGTTAATCCAGTCAATCAGCTCTTCTGGATTTAGTCCTCCTTGATATACTGGTACTAATTGGTTCCATGGCCTGGCTGTGGATTTCATCACTGACTGAAAAAGCTTCATCTCAGGAGGGATCTCTACCGCTTCCTCTTCAATAGCTTCAGCTTCGGGTTCACTCACGTCTCCATCATCTATATTCCTGGCGGAGGTTAGTGCATCCAACCTAGCTCGCAGCTCCTCTACATCTTCTCTCAATTCGACATCTCCAGCATGCCGTCCTCTTCCACCACGTCCATGTCCTCGTCCTCTTCCAACCCTGAAAGCCATCCTTCTACTGCTCCTGAGATTTACTTCACTGCCAATTGCTGGCTCTGATACCACAATTGATGGACTGCTGTCTGGTTGCAATGACAATCTTCCAAATTTGATTTCTATATCCTCTATGTCTTCGACCTGTTCCTTCTCTATTCGCTGGGGATCCTCAGTCATGAACTCCCTCCTTTTACAATATATATAACGCTTCTAAGAACAGTCACACATTTGTACCAATTCCGCCCTTTTTATCTGACAAATCCGCTCACTGGTAGATTGTGGGGATCTCAAACTTGCCTTTCTTTTAAATGTCACAGGATCCACATTTGGTCTTCATGAATCTGCGTTGTTCCGCCATTTTATAGTACAAAACTTTTTAGCTTTTGATTCCTATTGAATTCAACAACACAATACTGGCCGATCACATACAGTTGAAGTGCAGGATTCCTCGGTCGCCGATGGATAATTCTTTATAAACATGATCCGCTTTTAAGCATAGACTCTGGGAGATTGAATAATCTACACACGATCCAAACAGATTATGCACTCCTTCGATCATTGAAATTCATGACCCGTAATGGTGTTATACTAATTCTAAAGGAACAGCATTCTAAATTTATGGAGGTAGCGCGCGGGGAAATAAAACCACAGTTCGATGAAACCACAGTTCGATGCAATAAATGTTAACAACACAATACCATTTCAATTATAATGACAGCGGAATAATGCAAGGGATCGGTGTTATGGCGTTTTGATGCAGCCTTCAAATTAAAATCCACAGGCCTATAAAAATATCCAAACTACAAAATTCGCACCCTTAACACAATCTACAGGCATACAATCCGATTCAAAATTCGACCATCAAAACCAGGCTGTTGGTAGATTAAAGCATGCCCATCTTTTTATTAAAAAACATCCCCCCTATGAACAGCGCGCCCTTCTTTTATTACACAGCTAACTCTTTTATTCCTATCCTTCACACACAGGTCCGCGTGTTTTTCCAGCCCCTTGACACTGTTTTTTTCATGCATATATAAAATCTAACTCTAGAAGAAACTTTCCTACTTAGCAGCTGATTTTTCCCATTCCTATTCTAGCTGCTTTATTACAAAAGCAATTACCCAAACAAAGCAACAGTACTTAAAAATCTTAGCTTTTCTTTGTCATGCCTTATTCTATCTAAAAAGATGGCATCTTCTATTTCTAAATCTAACTAAAAACATGGGAAACAGCAGGCTAAGGATCCCACTCCTTGCCTGTAGACTTTTTTTTTTTATTTTTTTATGGAATAAATCAGAAGATTTTTCCTCTCACGGTGACATGCCGATATAACGATGGTCCCTCGAAATTATACTACCTACAAAGGCAACAAACGGATAACAGAAATGGCGTTGATAGAGTATCCAGTTGAACGAGCTCCTGGGTCCATTGCCACACCTGAAGAGAGAATGCTGGAGAAACGCCATCTCGTCACCTTTCAGCTTTGTCTTATGCTTCTAGATGACCATATGTCATGGATGTCCATGATTTCCTTAACCATCCGACTGACAGAGTCTTGACGACTATGAAGATGGTCAGATAGCATTGGTACCTTTTCTTCGTTCTCTCACCTCTACTAAATTTACCGCTAAGCTTTAGGCTGCAAAAGTTTTCTGACTTAAAATTCAATACAGTAAAAATTTGACAATATTAATATTGAAATTGAAATTGAGAAGTTTTCCAGTAATAATTGTTGGATTCTCCCTTTTTAGTTTTAGCCTTTGAATTGTTGGATTCTTGCCCTTTCATTTTAGCTTTTGAATAAGTTATTTTTTTTTTACATCTAATTCCTTATTAATAGTCTAATCTTTTGGTAGTCTAATATAGGTCATCTTAACAAATTAAAATGGAGTAAATAGATCTAAAACCCTAATCTTTAGTTTCTTTATATATTTAGATTGTTATAAATAATTAATTTTAATTATATCTATTAATCTATATTAAAATAAATAATCATTCTAACAACTCTTTAAGATATTTACTTACTCCAATTGTATTTATATATTAAAATATAAAATATATATATTTATTATTAATAGATTGAATAATAACAATAAATTGGTTATTAATTTGTCTATGATTATCATATAAATAAGTCAAATAAAGAAATAAGAATAAATAAAATTTATTATAACCATAGTACATGTTCAGATAACTTTCTTATACATTAACATTAATAATAAAATAAACATATTAATTGAACATAACACAATGGCTAGTAAAATTCTTTTAATTTTTTATTATCATTTAAAGGAAAAAAATAAAAAATCTCGTCTTTCCCTCCTTGAATCAAATATAGCCGTTATCTTCTACCTGTTAGGTTGACTTGTTTATCTATTTAATGCTATTCCTAGATATGTTCTTCATCGTCTCCTGAAGATAAACCACACTCGCTAAACACATCGACCAAAATCTTCAATGTGATTTCTTCCGAAAAACTCTTATACAACATACATCTTATAAAGACTAATAGTTTTTTATTTTTTTGAATATTTAAAAAAAAATGGAATGAATTTTACTTCACCTAAACTTTGAATAATGAGTATTTATTTCTAATATTAATCTTTTATGTCTATTTAAAATTACCCAATAATGAAAGAAAAAAATGCATCAAACAAAATTTATTAGTATTGCAAATTTAAAAAATGTGTAAGCCAAATATAATAATATGAATAACAAAAATTCAAACCTGAAATTTAATATAAAAAAATTAGATATTGAATATTAAAATTAAGTTTCAAGTAATCAACATAGATCAAGAAACTTATATCTCAAACTTTTTCTTTTTCAAATCGAAATTTATTCAATAATAAATGTGTATAAATTAATCTTTATAGTAATCACAGAAAATGAACCCTTTAAATTGAATAATAATTCCATACCAACAATTGCAATGAACCATTATCATCCAATTTACTAATAACTATAATCTAAATAAAAATGAGAAAAACTATTTTAAAATTTTACAATTTTTTTATTATGTAACTTACCCTTCCCTTTTAACTTTTTAATACTAATCTTCTTTTTAAATAGAAAATTTCTATCACATTATTTAATATAAAAATAATTATTTTTCAGCTTAGATCTATTTTACATTGCATGCTTGCTAATTGATGAAAGGAGATTCAAATGAAGGGCCATGCCCTCTACTCAGCGTCTTTGCTAATAACCACAACGACTACGGGTTGGAAGATAATAAGAACCCGCCAACCTTGTACATTGTTAACATAAATTGAATCCATAAACTAAAAACTCCATATGGTATTTAATTTACTGTATTAAGAAGAAGTGAATGGTCATGACGAATTTCTGAATTTTTTGGGGTTTATATTAATGAACTTGGTAATTTAGTCTTGAAAGTTATGGAAATTCTGGTTATATTTTGAGAAAATATGGCAGGCATTTTTATGAATCCAAGTAAACGCTGTCAAGCTTTATAATTATAAGTGTTCTAGAAGTTTTTGATGGTGCTGAATCCATTTCCACCATAAAAAAATGATTCAAACACTGGCTCTATAAGATTTAAAAAAAAAAATTGCCTATTTTCAACCCTCAAGACAATTCCTCCCCGTGACTCCCTATATTAAACCTATACTACTTGTATACAGCGTGAGTGGGCCTAATGGTTAAGAGCATGTGTTTCCTCCTAAGAGGTCGCAAGTTAAAAACCAAAGGGGTTAGAGTACGTATGCCTTCCAAATCGCTACACGGAGGTGGGTCCCTTGTCCCACAAACAAGGAGGTCTCATACACCAATTTGGTGTCTAGCTTGGCTGTAACCTCAACAACAACAACAACAACAACAACAACAACAACAACAACAACAACAACAACAACAACAACAACAACAACAACAACAACATTATTACTCTTAATTTTATAAAATATAAAAATTTCTAACAACCAAACCTTCATTTGGTGTTTCACGTATTCAGCCTAAACAACCCTGATCGGCACCTATTCTAATCTTCTAACTCGACTGCTATTCGCAGTGGTACACAACGGGCTTGGCGGGGATTCATGCCAGTACACAACTTTTAGATACATATGCGTTGAATACCACCTTGTATAATCTCATTATCCCCCCTATAATATTTTGTTATGAAAAATAACTGCGCATATTCCCAACTTTGGATACCACCTTCAACTTTTGTAAGAAAATATGTACAATGTATGATCCATGGTATTATTTATATGCGTTGTAAACATGAGCATTACCTACCTTGTAATGCCACATGCATCATGCCTACAAGGGTTCATAATTATAGACTTTATAGAGCACTTAAATAACCTCCCATTCGTATTATTCACCTTCGACAAAACTCCTTTTTACATACCATCTTCATAAGCCTTGTAAAATATATATAATACATTACATATGTCACAAAACATTTACTTTCTATATTTTGGCTCAGTACCACCATGCATCTCAGTACCAACTCATAGCTCGCCTCAACTATGACATTTCTTAATGCGCCCATTATGTCTGATTCCACCTATTATTCCACCTATCCTTACATATAAATGTATGTACATTTTCGTCGGGGCGGTATTCTTTCATATAAATGTATGTACATATTCGTCGGAGCTGTAGGGCATGGGTTTAAAGCCTTACACTATAGAACACCATTAGTTAATATTAATATTTATATTAAATATTCAAAGTTTAAACCAATAACAAACCCCCCTCGGATCCATGATTACCGAGATAGAAGGGTTCCACTTCAACCCCATATATATATATAACTAAATTAGACCACTTTCAATCATGAAAGTCGTACATGCACTTATTTTAGCCTTAAGAGGCCATAATAAATCAATTCCCACAAAATAACCCTACAATTAAATCTATTAACTTTTACTTTTCTTTTCTTGGTACCTACAATCCAATTTTGGGGTGAAATTACACCCTTCTTATTACCAAGCTTTTGTCTTATTACCAAGCTTTTGTCAAACATAGGACAGAAGAACTATATTTTCTTAATTTGGCATAGAAATTGGTTCAATCAAATCAAAACCCATCAATTTCTCACCAACAGTTTTGTTAACCTAGTTTTATACCTTTGACGACTTCTATTTTGGAATATATTTAAGATTCTAGGAATTTCCCCACGTTTCGTTTCGTCAAACACATGGGGTTCATCGTGCGATTTCCCAATATGGCCACAAATTTGGTCGAACCAAGCTCGAAAACCAACAAACTTTTGACATGTAATTTCTTTAAATGCAGCCACATAACATTTAATGGCACTTGTTTTGGAAATGATAAAAGTTTTTATTCACTCCACCTTTGTCACTTTTTACCTATGAACTCACAATTTTTTTACCCAAAACAGACCCAGTGTTGAAACTAAGCTCTAATACTAATCTATAGTGTCCCTGGATCTCAACGTGACAACACCACTCGTAACACCACTCAATTGTATTGCATACATCTCTCGACTCCGAAAGCCTTCAAATTTGTTTCTGCCAGGCTGAAAACTGGGATGTGGCAGTTTAATTAATTACGGATTGTAGTGCATTTCAACATACAACATTTTACATCACACATAAGAGAAATTACATACCACAATAGAATCATAAAGAAGTAGCTTAGCATACATTAATATGAATACACAGTTAATCCATTCACATAATTATGTTAAACCCCAGTTAGGGTTACAATCAATAATACACCAACTATACGGCACAGCAAAGACAAACGAATGAAATGTACACAAATGCCATAACTCCCAAATTTAGGTTTTATTAAACAAACATATAATTACACATAAAACTACCGTAGAATATAACCTCACACAGTGAACACTTATATATAAAAATGGTTTGACTAACTGCAGCCTCTCCATGTTCCTCCTAGTTGTAGAACAAGTGGATCATAACCTTAACCACCAGTCTCCCTTGAGATGGAGAAGAAAATTCATAGGAACCAATTCACTAATAAAAACCAAAACCCTATGCTCGACACCAAACCTAACAGCCTCAATTTCCAACCACATGCTCATGTTCCCCTCGTTGACACCAAAGTGGCATAGCCTGAATCCCTTGGTTTTTACCACCTTACAAGATGACATACAATTGGCCAAGGTAGTCTCTGCCTATAGCTCTAGGAGCTCTATTGTTGCCCAATGTCCAAGTTTCAGGCAACCGAACAAAATCCCCACAGTTGGTTGTAAAGTCCTAGTGAAGACTCACGAGCTATTTCTAACCAATTTCCCATCGATAACTCTATGGAAATGAGTCATAATGGGGCGAACAATCCCTTGGAGCCACCAAGTTCGTGGAACCACTAGGGTTCCTAGAGAACAAAGCCTCAAGCTCTGAAACCATCACAGCCAGATCTAGGGCCCAATCCAAGAATCACTCACTCCTTAGTCATCTGGACTGAATAAGTGAATTCCATAACCAAATTCCCAACCTCGACTCTTGTCTTTTTTTTTTTTGTTGGTTGAATCCTCCATGCATAAAAATAATGCATAATAATAACCATGAATAGTGAGGCATAATAACAACCATGAATAGTGAGGCATAATAACAATTATCCCCCTTAGTGCATCCTAAATGCATAATAATAATAGGAGCCTACAATTCCTTTATAGTGCATGGCCTTAACTGGCCAAGTAGTACTTCTTGAAGCCACATGGGTCCTCCGGTATACACACATCACTGAAACCCAATTGTCACAATTTTAATCTCTCGAGTTGCACCCCCCATACTCTTTCATGGAGTGGGATCCGCAGCTAGTCATATTTTATTACTATTATAATATTTTTACAAAATTAATTACAACTTAGCTCTCTCGACACTTAGCCATTAAAGGCATATAAATATGGGCACACTTGCCCCACAATATTTTTAGCATATACATGGGCACATATGCCATATAACATCTCATCTGTCTCACCAGCCTAAATATCACTCATATATTATTTACATAGGCACTCTAGCCTTATCAAGCCATAGCTCAGCCCAATGGCCCAACCATGTGGATACAGTAGAGACACCCCATTCCTAATATACACATAAATACATTTACAATACAAGAGTCGAGAAGAGGTATTTGATTAATTTTGGGACATACTGTGAATTTTCAACATAATTGCGGAAAACTCATTGTGCAATATGAAAACGCTAGTAATGTGGAATGTGGAAACTCCAACATAGTGACTTTAGATCTAAATGAATAATTAGAAAATGTAGGTAAACACACCATATTGACATTTTATTACAAGTTGGAATATCTATTGATGTATATTAAAGTGGAATTTAGAAACCCTATCTTTTTGCAATTTGAAAACCCTATTTTTGTTGAGTTTGAAAACCTTAGTAATGTAGAATTTGATGGAATGGATTTGTTGTTTCTACTAAATGATGAATTTATATGTAACATACCATAAGGGATGCCCATAAGTGAGACACATAAGTAACATAATTAAGTGATTTTCCATAACCAATGCACATAAGTGATACTAATCAAAATGAGACACATAGTCAACTACCTACTGTAAGTGACAGAGTTAAGCATGAACACGTTGGAGTAATGCACAGAATCCATGGTACACCATATTAGTGTCATATATAAGTGATCTAGATAAGCAATGAACCATGGCAATGAAAACATACATAATGCGCAATTGATGTGTCATATGCAACACAAAATTAATGTTCTTACTTGAAACACATAATTGACACACACCATAAGAAACATTCTAAATTGATCATTGTACATAGTGGCTATAATATATTTTGGAATATATGTAAGAAAATTTTACATTTTATTAAACAATCCCTAATGTTGATAATAGTTGTGTGCTTGTCTTTGTTTAAAATGTAGTGTGCTTATATAAATATGAGAAAGTGGGGAGGATATAATGCAAAATACCATGAGCTTGACCCACAAACTCCATCGTACAGAGTTCTTGGAATTTGAAAACCATAGTTTTTTTATAATTTTGTCCTAAGAAATTAATGTAAGATTTTTATTTATGCACATTCCTTGGGATGTTATATTTTATCATTATATTTATGAATTCTATGAACTAATGAAACATTACAAGGATTGAATTATTGTTTAGACCATTAGATAACTATTTTATAGCCAACACACCATAAGAGTCTCCCATAAGTGAGACACTTAATCAACACAAAAAGTGACATAATTAAGTCATTCCTCATAAGAAATATATAAAAATGATAATCTCTAAAGTGATATACATAGCTAAGGTGCCATAAGGTACCTACCATAAGTGTCATAGTTAAGTATTAATGCACTAAAGAAATGCATTAAAGTCGTGATACACCACATCAGGCATCATATATATGTGATGCACCTTAACTGACAAGACATAAGTGATGAATATAAGAAATGAAATACGGCCATTGACACATATCTATCAATGCACATAAGTGATTGCCCATAAGTGAAACATAAGTAATGTTCTTACATGACATAGATAATTGACATGACATAAGAAACACACATAATATAGATTTACCATTGTACATAGAGGATACAATATATATTACAAGTTAGGTATGATATTGGATGCAATATACATGAGATGATATGTAAGGAACTTCTACTTTTTATTCACATGTCCAATATTAACAAGAGGTTTATGCCTCTCTTTCTAAAAACATTTAGTGTAAGTGCAAACATGAGAAAGTGGGGATAACATTGAATTGGAATTTGAAATTTTAGTTTTGTGCAATTTGAAAGTGCAAGTTTTTTCAATTTGAAAACCCTAGTTGGTGGATACAATTTCTAATTTTGGTTTACAGAGTCTCACTTGCACCAACTTTTACTAAGCTATGGTTTTTAAGGCTGTGTGTAAAATCTAGTTGATGACTATGTTGAACTATGGATAACCTATGAAGTCAACATAAGATTTCTACTTATCCATATTCCTTGGGTTGATATGTTTTTTGATTATATTTATGAAATATGTGACACCCTTTAAGAAATTTACTAAAGAAATGCACATAAGCAATGATATACAATATTAAGTGTTGCATATAAGTGATGCACATAAGGAATGAACTGTGACCATAAGCACACATCCATCAATGCATATAAGGGATGCACAAAAAGTTACACATAATTAATGTTCTTACATGACACACATAATTTACACACCATAATAAATACACATGTTCTTAATTTACCACCATACATAGTGGTTACAATATATTATAGAAGATATGTAAGGAATTTATTCCTTCTATTAACCAATCCCTAATGTTCAGAAAAGGTTGATTCCTCTCTTTCTACAAAATGTAGTCTAACCATAAATACAAGAAGGTGGAATGAATAAGATTCAAAATACCAAGAGTTGGCATGAAAACTCCAACATAGAGAGCTCAATTTGAGTGCATAAATAGACAATGTAAGAACACCATATTGACCTTGCATCACAAGTTGGCAATTTTTGTCCATGTTTATTAAAGTATAATTTGAAAAAATCACATTTTGTTGAATTTGAAAACACTAGTTTTTATGGATTTTTTTCCTAAGAGGCAAGCATACACTTCCTCTTGATGCACACTACTTGGGACACTATATTTAATAATTATATTTATGAGTGATATGAACTAATGGAAAATTATAAGGATGGAATTTCTATTTAGACTATTGTGTCTAATTTATGAGCAACACAGCTTAAGAGACTCTAATAAGTGAGAGACTTAAGCAACAAACATAAGTGACATAATTAAGTCAATCCCCACAAGCAATGTATGTATGTGATGCTCTTTAAAGTCATACATATAATCAACATGAGATAACATACCTACCATAAGTAACATAGTTAAGCATCAATGCTATCAAGAAATACATTAAACCCATGATACACCATATTAGGAGTCACATAACAATGATACACTAAGGGTAATGAATAACTTATAATGTTAATGATAACATTATAAGTATCATACCTTGGATGATTTCTTTCTTTGCATTTTTTGTAATGGGGGCTTGGGGAATCATTTGCATGCACATTCCCTACAAAAATGGAGTGCCAACATATGGAACATTGAAATACACATGCCTTTTTTATTTTTCCAGTGCAACCATTTGACCAAATTTAATGTTGATCCATTTGTATATTACTATCCATCATGTGATTGTAAAACAATTGAAATCAGTAATGTATATAAGGTATTTCATGGCACCTATAATCATTTATGTAGAATTGATAGTCCTTAAATGTAAATCTATTGTCTTCACTACTATTTATATCATTCCTCAACATGACATGAACCACTATGTTGAGCATTCCTCCACAAGAATGTTATGTAATATGTGTGTGTGTGTGTGTCATAATAGTGATAGTATTCATTGTGGTATAAATAATGATGTGTTTTACAACTTTGGTTCTAATTATTTTGTGATAACTTTATAGGATTGGTAATGAATATTTCATTTAGGTAGCTTACCTTCAAGTAAGCATAAACCATTTCCATCCACATGAACGCATCTTGGATTTTCTCAGACTACATAATGTCCAATATAGGTAAGCGATATGGACATGTATCCTAGAACTATTGACTTCTTTTTTGTGGAAAAACATTTCCTAAAGGGGACTAGACATGCTACACTACTCATTGAAAGTTATACATAGCTACAAGAGTATGAAACCCCTTGAATAATTTGGTTTTGTGAGAATTTAAAAATCAAATGGCACTAACAAAAGACAGAATTAAGATATAAGGACACATAATGACATAATTTCATAAATTTTTTCCAAACTTAGTTCATTAAATTTCCACAATTCACCTCATGTTGAGCCACAAATCACTACAATTCAACTGTATACATATTGAAATACCTTATAATGTATTAATGAGATTTTAGTAAGTTGTATCAAGAAAATCTATGTAGCAGTTTTGTAAGGTATTTTAATATGTATCAGGTCAAATTGTCATGTGTGAACTGAAAAATACTAACATAAAACTAAAATTCAAAAGAAATATGGAATTCGCTAATGTAGGTAAAAAAACAAGTTTAGTCTATATATAATGGAAAATCATATGCACTTACAAAAAAATGGCTATTGGGGTGGAATAAGTTCTAGACCTTTTAAGGTGCTATAGAATGTTGAAGAGGATGGTAAGAATTTCACTATAGCTTGAAAATATATAAAGAATTATCCAAAATGAGCAAGAACATTTCAAAGTGATTCAACAAAAACAAATAGTACATGGCCTAAATCAAAATGGCATAATGTTGGAATAAATGTTGATAATTGTCTACAAAAAGATGAAAACAAACACAATCAACCCAGATACCTTACCAAATATGCTATAGGCTATAGAATTCCATGCATAGTGAGAATCACATGGTGTTGGCATTGGTAGAAAAATCCACACACATTCTTAGTAATGCACACACATTCTTGAGAATATGTACACATTTTCAATAACATGCACACATTCAGGAGACTAATGTACCCTCCTATCTCTCCTATATCAACATTTGTGGGACCATGCATGAAATATTTAATGCATGCTTTCTTTTTTCTCTTTATCCTCCTTTTATGTTTTCTCTCTCCTTTCATCTCTCTTCCCCCCATCACTCTCTTTATATCTCCCTCTCTATCCCTCATCCATATTTGTATCTATCTTCCTCCCTCTCTCCTTCTCTCCCTCTCCTGCACATTGTACCTCTCCTTCTTTCCCCCATCACTCTTTATCCCTATATTCACTTCTCCCCCTCTCTCATTTTTCTCTCTTCTTCCATTAATATCCCTCCCAATATATACCTCTATCTCTCTCCCTATCCCCTCCACTCTCTCTCACCCCTCACTCCCTCACTATCTCTCCCTCTCTACATTTGTCTCTATATTCTTTCCCCAGCACTATATCCTTCTCTCCCACTCTCTATATCCACCTTTGTCTATCTTATCCACTCTATCTCTCTCTCTTTATCCCTCTCTCTCTCTCTCTCTCTCTCTCTCTCTCTCTCTTTCTCTCTCTCTCTCTCTCTCTCTCACAAACCCCCTGATCCTCCTCTCTCTTTTCCCTACATGTCTCCTTCCCTATGTACATTTCTCTAGCCCCCACTCTCTATCTCTCTATATTTATTTTCATATTTGTATATGTCTCTATATATCTTATTCTCTCTCTATCTCTATATCTCTTCCTCTCTCTCTCTGTCTCTAACTATCATGTTCCCTCTCTCTATCTATCTATCTCTTCCTTCCCGTCCACTATCTTCATCCATCCATATCTCCTATCTCACTCTCCATCTCAACCTCCCTCTCTTCTTCCCTATTTATCTCTCTCTTCCTCCAATCTCTATCCCTCCCTCCCTCTCTCCCCTCTCTAAATGTCCCTCCCCTCTTTCT
>APFE031676418.1:81032-112471 GCA_000404065.3 Pinus taeda | reverse complement strand
TTCGCGTGAAACGAAAGGGGTTCCTCACTAGAACAGATGCTCCGAACACAACAGAGCAGTCCTCTCGGCCCGAAAGCAGTCAGAAATAGTAGATCTCGGAAACGACAGCCGCATGCAGTTCTACCGGCTTCAGATTTGGATCATCAACGGACGCGGCCCTCAAATAGCTCTGATACCATGTGAGAATTTACAGGGTAAGTTCCTCAGACAGAACACCAGAAGGACACCGCTCACAAACAGATCACAGATCAATACACCAGTATTTTGACGTGGTTAAAACCCTCAGAGAGGGAAACAGTCCACGGCCTGCGCCAACGTGGCTACTACAGGCAATTTATAATAAAAGAATGAAAATTTACATAAGCTTCTCTCATGCACGGTTAACCTACAAATGACCCTCCATGTGCTTTAAATAGAATTCATGGACCAATCGGGTGTCAAGCCACGGATCAAGTGTCGGTAATACCGAGGAGAGAATGAACCGTCGGATCAATACATATCGTGACCGTCGGATTGTAAGTTACAAAATGTAAAATGGTAAAGAAACACACTTTACCTAACTCTATACTAGACCAAGTTGAACTTAACTATTTCCTATGTGTCGGAATATCCTAACACTCATGTATTTCCACTTAAAGAGTGCATAGATATGCTGACAATCACCATGAAATTTCACATTGGGTTCACAAGTTCAACAATGACGAGCTCCGCAATTTTTCTCGCTGCCCATCTTGATCTTACATACTGGGACAATCGAAAACGAATCTCTATTTATAAAAAAAATTATTGTTTATTTGTGCGAGAGTGGGCATTTTTCAACGTGACGTTGGTACACTATTTGGTTAAAGGTTTTTCACAGTGTCTTCCTCACCATACTCTTTCACTTTCTCGACTACTTTTAATGGTTGAATGTTTTGGCAGTTACATAGGATTCAAATAGGATGTCTTCTTTCCTTCACATTGTTTAGTTTATATATTGATATGCTTGAAGAGTGGATAACTAATAATTAAGGACAAGGCATCCAATTAGCAAGATATATCATGAAATTATTTTTATATGCAGGTGACTTATCTTTATTGCTAAATCTACCCTAGGTTTGAGAAAACACTTGAAAGTTCTAGAACTCTTTTTTCAAGATGTTTGAATGTAGGTAAATACCAGCAAAACTAAAGTCATTATTTTCTCTCGAAACGAAAGAAACAACCTGTTACTTTTCTCTTTGAGGGCAACCCCTTGGAGGTTGTAGATGAGTACAAATATCTAGGAATTGAGTTCCACTTCAGCTGGGACACATGGATCAAAGAGAATCCAAGGAGGGTGCAAAGATTCCTACCTTCTTTAGAATGGGTGTAGACAAGCAAAATTATGGGATTGGAATACTAAGAAAACCCTCTAGTTTGTTAGTGGTGCCAGTGATCCTCTAAGGTTGTGAGATATGGGGGAGTGACATGTCAAGCCACAAATGGCAACAAATAGAAAGAATCCAAAGACTTCTAATCAAAAGTAGCCTCAAATTCAAATCAATAGTTCCATATGATATACTTTTAGCTCAGGTTGGTATGTTTCCAATTTGGGCTTCAATGATCATTCATTTGCTAAGTTACCTAAAAAAGGTTGAAAATATGGATAAGCACCAATGGCCCAATTTGGTTATCAAATAAGAGCTAAGTTGACCAAAAAAGACATGGATGAAGCAAAATAAAAAGTGGTTGGGAAAATGGGACATAATTCTGCATGAGTGTGCTCACACTAAGGAGGAGATAAAAATGTGGGTGTTAGAAAAACTCAGCATTGCCATGTGGAAAAAACAAGTAGGTAGAAAAAAACATATTGTGTCAAAGAATTTAACCCCGTGGGGAAGTAAGATGATAAAGAGTATTTGAGTTCCACAGTCAAGGGAAAGGCTAAAATATTAATTGTGCAACTGAGGACTAGTTCCCATCATCTAAGATGTGAAACTGGTAAATGAGAGACCCCTAAAGAAGAGTGGGAAGAATGAACTTGCATTTTTTGCAACACAGGGGTCGTAGAAATAGAATGGAATTTTATCAAAGAATGTGCAGTGTATGGAGGTATTCATCGTCATTTTGATAACAATCTAAAGGTGAACAGTCTCAATGAGATTTTTGAGGAGGAAAGACTTTACAAAATAGTGAATTTCTTACTCCATATTCACAGCAACAAAATTAGCATGGAAAAGAATATTAATATGGTTTAGGTTGTTAGTTGGTGGTCCCTTAGACCGTGGGGTTTCGTGGATGTCATTAAAAACCAATCATTCATTCATTAATAACACAGTTGAGGACTGGGTCTCATCATCTCAATGTGAAACTAGTAAATGGACAACTCCAAAGGAAGAGTGTTAAGAAAGAATCAACATCTTTTTGTAGGAAATGAGAGGTTCAAACATAATGGCACTACGTCATGGTTATCCCACTTATGATGATATTCGCAATCGATTTGAAAGTATTTTGAAAGTAGATTGTTTGGAAAAATTGTTTGAGGAAGCAAGACTTATCAAAATTGCAAGCTTCTTTGTCAAGATTCATGACAAGATAAAAAGCTTAGAGAAATATTTGAAGTTGTTATGTGTATGGAGTCCTAAGTTTTAATTATTAAATTTTTTGAATAAAATTATTTTGTTATATTATTTTCATGGTTTATTATTTATATTTAATAATTTAAAATTATATTTTTTAAACCATTATATTCTAGAATGTGGCCAACTACTCTGAGGACCAATGATGCTATTGCAAAACAGTTGGTGAAAGATGGGCCTCTCCTGTCACGACGCTTTTAACCCATCAATTTTGACGGTGAAGATAAATTCCACGCTTTTTCTACGTGTGTTTAAAGATAATGGTGCATTGACTTGACTTGGTGCCATTAGTGTTTTTTCATGGCATATCCAATTTTTTTCTCTTTCCCTCGCTAAAGATAATGGTGCATTGACTTGACTTGGTGTTACCGTGGGGGGTTTTCAATTTTCTTTATGCAAGTTGGAAAGCGTTGTTTTCGGATACGAGGGTAATGTATGGTAATTACGAATGGAAGTATTAATAAATATATTATTTTTATTTTTAAAAATATAATTAGGTGGGTAGGTATGTTTATTATCAAATAGAGTTTTCATAATTTTATTTTAATTAATTTATTTGTAGTAAGAAGTATAATTGTAAAATTAAGATGGATTTAAATTGGGTATTTTATAATGGATTTTCTATAATTTTTAAATAGGTTTTATTCTAACAAATACCATGGCCTATGCAATACTATGTGCTTGTAAACCAACGTCCGTAAACTCATTAAATTACTAACTCAAACTTATATATAAAGATCCATCTTAAATAGGGATCTAAAATGAGCCGAGAGGGATCCAATTTCTTTCACGTGAAATTTATTTTATGAGTCGAAATTATTTAAAGTTTTGTATAGTTATTTATTATTTTTTATTATTTTTAGATTTGTATAGTTATTTAATTATTTTATTATTTTTTAATTTTTAATTGGCTGAAATTCAACTTGAAAACGGACAAAGCAGAGTTACACATCACATTGGGTTGTAGAATGAGTTACACATCACATTGGGTTGTAGAATGAGCCTCTCCACTCAACTAGCATACCCCCGAAGTCTGGGAAAGGAAAGTCGAATAGTTTCTAATGGATCTCTTAAGAACAATAAAATGATGTCATATAAAGAGAATATTCCAATGACTATTGGTGTACAAGGAAATAGATCATCAATATGTATCATGGAATTTTTCATGGGTGACATACAATTTCATGGGAAGCTTCATAGTGTTCACACTTGCACCTCCACATGAATAGTTTCTAATGGAGCTCTCAAGAACAATAAAATGGTGACATATAAAGAGAATATTCCAATGACTATTGGTGTACAAGGAAAGAGATCATCATCATGTATCATGACATTTTCATGGGTGACATAAAATTTCATGGGAAGCTTCACAACATTCACACTTGAACCTCCACATGAATAGTTTCTAATGGAGCTCTCAAGAACAATAAAATGGTGACATATAAAGAGAATATTTCAATGACCATTGGTGTACAAGGAAATAGATCATCATTATGGATCATGACATTTTCATGGGTGACATAATTTCATGGGAAGCTTCACAACGTTAACACTTGCACCTCCACATGAAGGGTCAATAATTGCATTATATAGCATTGTCAAATCAATAAAATAATATATACAAGTAAAGTGATAAATGCATTTTCTTACACCTGCTTTATTGTTGGTCAGCACTATGACAAGTCTATGGAAAATAAAATCACTCGTACAAGGACTATGTGTGTTACACATACATATACACACATATATGTGCATGTGAGCAATAAATGTTTTAATCGCATTTGATTATTCCATGAGAACCTATAAATCATCCTATTGTTGGTGACATACCTTTTCCTTCCTTGTAACATTGTTTTAAGTGAATTATTAATTTTGCATTCAATACATTTACATATAACCAAAATTTAACATTTTCCTCTTTGGTTTTCCTTCCCTTACTCAGAGGGTATGCTAGTTTCTCAATTATTTGTCCTCTAAAATTGAGTACAATATAGACAGAGCTAATTTCCGTGTAACATAATTGTATCAGATACTTACAACAAATAAGTTTTGTAGTGAAGAAGATGCAATTCAGGTGGAGCTTATCGATTGACATGACATGGTTCACTGTCAGCAACGGATAGCCCTTTTTGCAGACCAGGTGCACCCTTGTCATCTTTACAACGAAACTCTTTTTGAATATTTGATGCACCTTCCGCAAACAAGAAAACTTTAAAAATCAATTGTTTGCTTTGCAAGGCAATAAGTCAACGAAAAATGTACCTTAGAATTAAATTTATCCCCATACATCCTCTAGCAACAAAAGGATCCAAAAGATTGTAAACATGGACAGGTAAAATACGCCAATGGATTGCCTGGCAATTGGAAAAAAGGATATGAGAATATCAGTTAACCAACACTCAATATCAATATATACATGAATTGTGCTGAGAAGAAGAGAATGGATAATATTTTGGTTTGAGTATTTATGAAAACAATTATAACTCTTTAATATGAGTCATGCATTGCTTTCACACCAATGTTTTCTCCCAAAATAGAAGATATTAGTTTGAATTTAAGAAAACATATTGAAATCCATGTTCTTCATGAGTATAGGAAGTGGACTATATTTGTGTTATTTGGGTTAGATATGAGGTTTGACCATGTGGTGGATTATGATAATGTGTGAATCTTTAAGTGCATAAGTATGGGCCTACCATTGTGTTTTGAATGTGTTGTGGAAGTAAAAGATTACATGCTTTAGTGAACCATAGTATTTCTAATCAAAAGGGGTTAAGAGGGGCGAGAAATTGAAGAATTGTATGTCAAAGAGCAATATTAGAGAAAGTGGCACAATGTGGACAATAGGTCTAGAGTTTTTTCGTTTGGGGAAGAGTAAAGAATTAATGATGGTTAATATGGAGAAGATGTAATTCAGTCTTAAAAAGACTTCGAGGGAAACAATATTGATTGCAAGGAGTAATAAAATGAATGAATCTTAACCCTTAATTATTAACCATAATCCCTTAACTACAAAATTATTAACCTTAAAGCCCAATTAGTTAGCTTAGTTAGTTCTAATGAATTGTTTCAATGTGGAGTTTGTCTTGATATCTATTCCATGTAATGTTAAAGTCTCATTGAGTTTCATTGGGTTATCGATTGCTATTGTAGTTTGGGGTTAAACCACCTTTCATCTTAATGTTCTAGGGAAGATAATGGATATTATCACATTTATTTTGAAAAACTAAACAAACATTGTTAACCTTCCCCCACAAATTTGAACTTTAGCCTTCAACCTATAATGTTCTTAGGCCCCAAGTCTTAATCCATACCTTAAACTCTTAAATCCTTAACTCTTAAGTCTCAATTAATGATTTTAAAACCTAAACTCACAATCTTAATACTTAAACCCTTAACCTTGATCCTTAGACCCTATAATCCTTAAACCCCCAACCAAACTCTTACCAGTTACCCTTTGAAACATATTCACCAACAATAAACCTTATTTCTTGAAGCTCAACCCCTAACCTACAACCTTTAGTTTTTGTACATTAAATCCATAACTTTAAGTTTTAATCCTTAACCTATCAATAATCATAAATACTTAATGATAACCTCAACTTTAATCCAAACCATAAGCTCTAATACAAATAATGTTAAAGTTAACCTGTCAATTTTTTAAAATAATAGATTATTTTCTGAATTTGGGGTATAAAATGTTGAAACATGTCATACTTTAAAATGATAGCGATAATGTTAAAGTCAATCTGCCATGTTTTTAAAATGATAGCTTATTTTCTAAATTTCGGGTATTATGCCGAAACTTGTCATATTTTAAAATAAAAGCTTATTTTCTGAATTTTGGATATAAAATGTGGAAACAAAAATAATGTTAAAGCCAACCTGTCAAATTTTCAAATGATAGTTTACTCTCTGAATTTGGCATATAAAATGTTGAAACAATCAAAACAAAACATAGGTTTTTGACAATTGTATGAAAGTGATGTTTTGCCATCTTGACATGAAAACATCATATCCATGTAATATTGAAATGTCATACTAAATACTCAAGTCTCACTAGCACAACTTGTTGAGGATGGGCCTCGTCAACAAGGTGATCCATGACAAACCTCACGGGGGGTGGTTGTACCCTGTGCTAGGGGGAGATGACATGTTTAAAAATCTAGTTAGCTAAGGGTTGGTGTGACCCAAGCCAGGTGTGATCCTCGGGTGACTTTGATGGCTTGGATGCCTCTGGGTCGCGGTTCCTCAAGCCAGAGGTCAAGCATGGAGGATCACAAACAACTTGAGAAAAAAAAAATCATACCAACTATCATATCTCTATATAAAATTGGAATTGCAACTGAAATATCATATTTTGGTCTCTCAAATGTAATAATGGCTATTTGAGAATGGCACTAGGTAGGCAAATCCCATTGAAATGGGAGACATTCTTTTTTAACAATATGCAGACAAAATCCATAAATATGGAAGGCATTATTGGTTGTCAATAAAGATGGGTGATACCACAGAATTCCCTGCATCCTTCTCTTTTTATCTCATAAAAAAGTTGAGTGATTGTAAAGTGGCTTTGGAGTATTAGGAAGGATAATTCTACGGAAGCATAAGTAAGCCAAGCTCTCTTATATCAAGTTTACCAAACTATAAAAATGATACCAAAAGGAAAGGTTTCAAAGTACAACACTTCCTAATAAGTCACTTTAAAGGAATTGATCTAATTCACTACCCTCTTAGTGTTCACTTGGTTGAACCTTAGAAAAAGATTATTTACCTTGCAGTCTAGAAGGATCATTCCCACCTGAGAATCTATAACACTTTTGAAACAAAACTGAGTCTTTAGTGTTGACTTGGTTGAACATTGGAGAAATATTTTTTTAGCTCCCATTCTATTAGGATTATCCACAATTAAGATTATATAAAAAAATTCCAATAAAAACCCTCTATTATATCATAGATATATACACTTGTGTGTGTCTATATATATATATGGAGGTAGTAGACTTATTCTATTTTACAATTTATTATTAATAATCTACATTATCCAAAAAAATACTAACTTTGCCATTTTTATTCAACTCATAATGATTAAATATATAATATAATTTATCTAATTTATTAATTATATAAAAATTAATTTATAATTTATCTTTTCATTGATAATATACATGGTCCAAAAAAATATACCAAATAATAATTATTATTAAATATAAAATCTAATTTATTATTTATATTAAAATTAATTTTGTAATTTAATTATAATATTCTTAAAAAATCAACATTTAATTCACACACTTTAATATTAACTTTAAAAAACCCCACTAAATTTAGAAGCTTGTGAGCGGCTTTGGCTTTAAATTTTAATTTAAGGCTGTCAGTACGATATTACACCATGTTGTGGTTCAGTGAAAAGACAAATTACGAAGTCGATTCAATCTGACCACGATATCATCCAAATTATACTTGATGTCCCTCAAGATTCTTTTAATCTCCTCCCGACCTACAAAGAGCTTGTAGTTGTCAACCTGCTTGTCATGAATTACCATGTTGAGTAGCGTTTACAACTGATGGTGCAAGGTGATAGAATGAAGGAAGTGTAGTCTTCTTCTCTGAAACTTCCTTGGATTGGGAACCCATTTGAAGTTGTTGCCACCAAAATCTAAATTAGAGAAATATTTACAATCCCCGAACTCCCTGGCTTCCAAATGTAGAATTCCCACTCTAACCTCGAGGGGAGATGAATTGAAACAAATTGCCATTGATTCCCACCCGGATAGAAGCTTGTGTCTTGAAGAGGATGCCCTAAGAGCACCACCCTTCCAGCTGGGTAATCATTGGCGTGGAGCCATATAGTCATAAGACCTACAAACAAACCATAAGAAGATGACATTATAAGACTGAATGACTGATTTACGACTAACGATAGGATGATAAAACCTGTTATGACATGAACTGTAGATCCAACAGTAACACCAAAGAGAAGTATATGTGGGCGGAAGAGGTTGAATTGAAGCCCGCCACAAACCCAAAATAATACTTCCCCAGAATTCCCGAAACCGAGAATTTTAAGTGAACGATGAGTCGCTCAAATTAAAAAATCTTGAAATAGAGGAGTTTTAGTGAGATCATGACTTTTTTCAAAACCAAATGGAGAAGGTACCAAGGTACCACACTCCACATAGCAACACTTGGAAGCTAAACGAAATCCTAGAAGGGTCAGACATCTTAGGAGCCTCCAAGCGTAAGATTGTCGCCAATTCAAAGGACATAATAGTCCCTGAGTTGTGTAAAAAGAGCACAAAGAAAATTGAAACATAATAAGAAAAGAAGAAGACCTCGAAGAGAGCTAGTAACCTCACTATTAATGGCCATGAGACGCAATGATACCCAAAGCTTTGAAATACCACAACACAAACCTACAATGACCAACTCAACGAATAATAGTGAAAACATACCTCTAGTGACTGTAACATGGTCTTCTTCTGGCTACCATAGAGATGATAACGATTCAGCATTAAATCCACCAACAACGAAGCAACCACCTTTCTTCCACCCTGAAACCAAGGTGGAGAAAATATAATATATCATAGACATGATCAATCGAGTATGATGAGTGAGGTGAGCACCATAAACTCTCCATAACAAGGGCCAAGTGTACAGGATGAACTATAACTTAACCATCCCAAGACGTTGCCACATGATGAGCTCATAAATGAGCTTTCTCTGATTGTTAGATAATTCCCTTTCAACAACCAATCCACCATTGGGGGGGCAATCCATTTCATAGTAGACATAAAGAATTAACTTGCCAAAACCACTGTCATAAACAAAACCCCATCATCCTAGTTGATGACATTTAATTCAAATGAACTTAGGTAAGTGACCCAAGGTATGCGAGCTATGAAATAACTAGCCATGTGGAGCTAGGTGTAGAGCCAGGCTCTATCATTGAGGGTTGCCACTCCTTTAATCATACATGAAACCCACATGCAAATTATTTCTTTCACTAGAAAACTAACGTTGTGGGAAAACTTCATACTAGTTATGCCTCCAACAAGAATTCCATTAACGTGAAAACACCCCTCGAATAACATTGTTGTATGTTATTTCAAAAAGATTCCAACCCAGGTTATAACAAACAAATTGGTAGTATTTCAACTGATCTTTACTGATAAAAAAATGCGGTGGTCCTCTCTCTATGAAATCTCTTTATGTTCAAAAATATTATATAGTTGTATCTTAGAAGCCACAAATGAACTTTGGCATGGAGTTCACGACTGTTTTCTCTATATATTTTTAAATATGTAAGTTACCCTTGTCTTATCAACATCATATCAATGCTTTTGGTTGGAGATGAAATTAGTATGGTGTCACACCACATGACGTTTTGTTAAGGTTTGCTTAATTACATTATTTTTATTACTTATATTTATTTTCTCTTTAACAAGTCTATGGGCATGTTGTCTATGGATGTGAGGCAGTTAACATGTATTTTTGTGAAAATAATTTTTTATTTTAATCTTTGATTTATGAATATATTGTTTAGTATAGATTGGAAGCAAGCTTGTGGTTATGAATACAGGTACACCATATATATATTTTCAGGCTTTGGTGTATGTGTGATTGAAAATTTATAGAAAATGTCTACTACATTCCAAATGTAGATTAAATTGTTATTGGGTGTCTCTTAGATCGCGAGGTCTGTGGATGTCATTAGAAAACAAAATAGTCCAACGAGGCCACACTTTTGGGAAATTTGGGTTACAATTGTCAAGTTTCAGGATTTTGGGTGAATTGGGGGTTTTTGATGGTGTAGAATCCATTTCCACCATAAAAATTCACTTCAAACACTCCTATGGTAAGATTTTTTGAAAAAAAGAAATGCCATATTTTGGCAAAAAATCACTTTATGGGCAAAATTGTGACCTTAATGGACAATAAAGATAAACCCCTTCTTTTCAAAGTTATTTGGAAGCGTGCTAGACAATAAAATCAACAAGTGGGAGGAAGAAAGAGATAAATGTGCTAAAGGGAAAGAAGTTCTTAGAACTAAACATTCCATATTTGATCATGGTATAACTTTAAGGCACATTGTTGAAAAAGTTTGGGAGAAAAAGGAAGAAGCCTTTTGTTGCTTTGTTGAGTTCAAAAAAACCTTTGACACAGTCCCTAGGGATAAGATTGAGACGGAATAGAGGAACTTGGCGTTCTAGGCATTTTAGAGCAGTTGTGCATAGGCTGTATAAAGAGGTGAAAGTCAAAATTAGAACTTCAACAAGAATCTCTAAAAGTTTTAGAAGTGATATTGGGGTCAAGCAAGGTTTCCCATTGTCTCCTACCCTTTTTGGCTTATATATTGACAAACATGAAGAGTGGTTAAAATCACAAGGGGGTGGTAATGTCCATTTGGGCAAGTTTGTTGTAAGGCTTCTTTTGTATGTGCATGACCTTATTCTGATTGCTAAATTGGCAGTAATAATAACAACAAATGGCAAGCGAGCAAGTGACGAGGAAAATCAATCAATGGAAACGAAGGGAAGCTTGAAGCACCAGAAAGAGTGTTGGGTAACAGAAAAAATAAGCTTGCGGGTGGCTTTGGCTTTAATTAAAGGTTGTCCATATGATATCTGCACCATGATGTGGTTCAATCAAAAGACAAATTACGAAGTCCCACTATCTTCCGAATTGAATTATGATGCCACGCGTACATGTTTAGAACTATTGTCATGTCATGTAACATGGCTTCTTGAGCACTTTGCATTAATTAGACATTGAACAGTGCTAAGATGCCACACAGCCTCATGTGTTTCCACTTTATGGGTGCATAGATACACTAGAAATCTCCATGAAATTTCACATTGGGTTCACTAGTTCAACAATGACGAGCTCACAATTTTTCTCGCTGCCCATCCTGATCTTACATACTGGCACAATAGAAAATGAATCTCTATTTATAAAAGAAATTATTATTTATTTGTACCAGAGTGGGGACTTTTCAACGTGACAGTGGTACACTATTTGGTTAAGGTTTTTCAATGTATCTTCCTCGCCATACTCTTTCACTTTCTCAACGAATTTTTAATGGTTGAATGTTTTGGCAGTTACATAGGAGTCAAATAGGATGTCTTCTTTCCTTCACATTATTTAGTTTATATATTGATAAGCTTGAAGAGTGGATAACCAATAATTAAGGAGAAGGCATCTAATTAGCAAGATATATCGTGAAATTATTTTTATATGCAAATGACCTTATCTTTATTGCTAAATCTACCCTAGGTTTGAGAAAACACTTGAAAGTTATGGAAATCTTTTGTCAAGATGTGCAAATGCAAGTAAATACGCTACAAACTAAAGTCGTTATTTTCTCACGAAAAGAAAGAAACAACATGTTACTTTTCTCTTTGAGGGAAACCCCTTGGAGGTTGTAGATGAGTACAAATATCTAGGAATTGAGTTCCACTATAGACTCGGCTGGGAGACATGGATCAAAGAGAATCCAAGGAGGGAGCAAACATTCCTACCTTCTTCAGAACAGGTGTAGACAAGTAGAATTATGGGATTGGAATACTAACAAAACCCTCTGGTTTATTGGTGGTGCCAGTGATCCTCTAAGGTTGTGAGATATGGGGGAGTGACATGTCAAGCCACAAATGGCAACAAATAGAAAGAATCCAAAAGCGTCTAATCAAAAGTAGCCTCAAATTCAAATCATAAGTTCCATATGATATACTTTTAGCTCAGGTTGGTATGTTTCCAATTGGGGCTTCAACAATCATTCATTTGCTAAGTTACCTAAAAAAGGTTGAAAATATGGATACGCACCAATGGCCCAAGTTGTTTGTCAAAGAAGACCTAAGTCGACAAAAAAAGACATGGATGAAGAAAAATAAAAAGTGGTTGGGCAAATGGGACATAAATCTGCATGAGTGTCCTCACACTAAGGAGGAGATAAAAATGTGGGTGTTAGAAAAACTCAGCACTGCCATGTGGACAAAACAAGTAGGTAGAAAAGAAAACATATTATGTCAAAGAATTTAACATCGCGTGGAAGCATGATGATAAAGAGTATTTGAGTTCTACAATCAAGGGAAAAGCTAAAATATTAATTGTGAAACTGAGGACTAGTTCCCATCATCTAAGATGTGAAACTGGTAGATGAGAGACCCCTAAAGAAGAGTGGGAAGAATGAGCTTGCTTTTTTGCAACATAGGGGTGGTAGAAAATAGAATGGAATTTTATCAAAGAATGTGCAACATATGAAGGTATCCATCGTCATTTTGATAATAATCTAAAGGTGAACAGTCTCAATGAGATTTTTGAGGAGGAAAGACTTCACAAAATAGCGAATTTCTCACTCCATATTCACAGTAACAGAATTATCATGGAAAAGAATTTGAATATGGTTTAGGTTTCTAGTTGGTGGTCCCTTAAACCGTGGGGTTTTGCGGATGTCATTAAAAACCAGTCATTCATTCATTAATAACACAGTTGAGGACTGGGTCTCATCATCTCAATGTGAAACTAGTAGATGGACAACTCCAAAGGAATAGCGTTAAGAAAGAATCAACATCTTTTGTAGGAAATGAGAGTTTCAAACATAATGGCACTACATCATGAATTGTCCCACTTATGAGGACATCTGTAATCAGTTTGAAAGTATTCTAAAGGTATATTGTTTGAACAAGTTGTTTGAGGAAGCAAGACTTATCAAAACTGCAAGCTTCTTGGTCAAGATTCATGACAAGATAATAAGCTTAGAGAAAAATTTGAATTTGTTATGTGTATGGAGTCCTAGGTCTCTTAGACCACTTGGTCTTGTGGACATCATAAAAATCACTTCTACTATAATAATATTATGAAAATGAAGTTGTTTTTGTAATAGGAATTTGCAAAATTAGAAGTGTTTGATTTCATCGAAATTTCTTTAAATTATGCTTGGTAGTGAATTTTTTCTAATTATTTAAAAACCAATAATGTATAAATGTAATATAATTTAAATGAAAATTTTGTATAAAATTATTATATATCAATATTAAAAATACAATTTACAAATTAAAAACTTACATTATTAAACTTACTCAAAATATTATTTATGGTATGACGATTTTGATAACTACATTTGATGAAAGGAAAACTAGATGATCTTTATTAATATAGAGATTTTTGGAAGATATGGCATGTTCTCATTACCATAGTTTCATAAAGTGAATGACTGGAATTTTTAATGAGTTAGGTTTTTTATTATTGATATTGTATAATTATTATATATTTTGGAGTTGTTGATTGGAATCTAGTAAAATATTTTTGGGTCAAATTTTGATCCTTTGTTATTTAAAATGAGTTTTTTTACTTTAAGTATGAATTCAACATTTTGAAAATCTGTTGAGCACTTGAATTGTGGAGAGTTTACAACTTAAACTTGTAGTTCTAACAAATCCCTAAAAGATTATGGAAAATTTCAACCAAAAAATATAACTTAAAAAGCTCTAAAACATATAACATGAATTCTATGATGAAAAAACTTCTACAACCTATTTTTAAATAATTATTATATTAATTATTACACAATATAAATATAATTAACCAACCAAAAAATAAAATAATAAAAATGATGAAATACAAAAATGGAATTTGATGTTAATCTTATAATTTTATGGATTTAGATTCAAATAAAGATATGGATGATAAGGAGTTTATATCTTTTTCTACCCACCCACATCGCTTTATGTTATTTCAAAGAGCTTTCAACACATCTTTACAGTTGTAAACAAATAAATGATGGTCCTCTCTTTATGAAATTTCAATTGTATGCGACATCTCAACTCTGGCATGGGGTTCAAATATTCTTTTCTCTGCATAGAGGGAAGTTGCCCTTGTCTTATCAACATCATATCAATTCTTTTCGTTATGGACAAATCTACCAAATTTTTGTTACGGACAAATCTACCAAGGTGGAGGACCGGACTGTTACTTTTGGCTAGACGCTAAGGACTGATGATGTTGTTGCGAAATAGCTGGTGAAATACGGGCCTCTCCTGTCACGCCGCTTTTAGCCCATCAATTTTGACGGTGAAGATAAATTCCACGCTTCTTCTATATTTATTTAAAGATAATGGTGCATTGACTTGACTTGGTGCCACTAGTGATAATGGTGATTTTTTTTTATGAGTCGATATTATTTAAATGTTTTATATAGTTATTTATTATTTTTTTATTTTTATATTTTTATTTTTATTTTTATTTTGGCTGGCATTCAACTTTGATAATAGGCAGGCAAAGTTACACATCATATTGGGTTGTAGAATGAGCCTCTTCGCTCAACTAGCACACCTCTGAAGTCAGGAAAAGGAAAGTCGAATAGTTTCTAATGGAGCTCTCAAGAACAATAAAATGATTTCATATAAATAGAATATTCCAATGACTATTGTTGTACAAGGAAATAGATCATCGTTACGTATCATGGCATTTTCATTGGTGGCATACAATTTCATGGGAAGCTTCATAATGTTCACACTGCACCTCCACATGAATAGTTTCTAATGGAGCTCTCAAGAACAATAAATGGTGACATATAAAGAGAATATTCCAATGAATATTGGTGTATAAGGAAATAGATCATCATCATGTATCATGTCATTTTCATGGGTGACATAAAATTTCATGGGAAGCTTCACAACGTTCACACTTACACCTCCACATGAATAGTTTCTAATGGAGCTCTCAAGAATAATAAAATGGTGACATATAAAGAGAATATTCCAATGACTATTGGTGTACAAGGAAATAAATCATCATTATGTATCATGGAATTTTCATGGGTGACATACAATTTCATGGGAAGCTTCACAACGTTCACAATTGCACCTCCACATGAAGGGTCAATAATTGCATTATATAGCATTGTCAAATCAATAAAATAATATATACAAGTAAAGTGATAAATGTATTTTCTTACACCTACTTTATTGTTGTTCAGCACTATGACAAGTCTATGGAAAATAAAATCACTCATACAAGGACTATGTGCATATATATACACACATATATGTGCATGTGAGCAATAAATGTTTTAATCGCATTTGATTATTCCAAGATAACCTTTAATCATTATATTGTTGGTGGCATACCTTTTCCTTCCTTGTAACACTTGTTTAAGTGAATTACTAATTTTGCATTCAATACATTTACATATAATAAAAATTTAACATTTTCCTCTTTGGTGTTCCTGGTGCAGGGCTACACCCACACATACCCACTGTATGCATATTAAAAATGCATCCACAACTGTCCCAGGATATTTAACTCTGCAATGGAGTTAAATCTACAGACCATAAATGGTCAAGGGGCCCATTCATCAATTCTTGAGTATAGGAATTTAATTTCCCTGCGTGAAACCTCCTATCGGGACTCATAAATCATCCCCAAGCCTTCAATGAGGCTCTGATTAAAGTCTTCCTTTATATTCTTCATATCGGAACTTAAATCCTTCGGAGCCTTTATAATCCTTCACCCACACACACACACACACACACCACACACACACACACACACACATAATATATATATATATATTCTTTCTCCCTTATAACATGGGATCATATATATATATATATATATATATATATAGGATATAACACATAAACCATATATCATGCTTTTCCCTTCTAAAAACTAATAAAGGAAACATACCTTTACAAAGGAAAACTCTGCTTTCCTTAGCTTTTCGGCCTTCCCGTACAGACTCGCACAATTTCCGAGATTAAACCTCCATTGCAATTGGTTATTGCTATATTCAGGACTTATCATAAATGTGGTTATTGCCCCTCCTCCGATTCTGATATGACTATCGGAAGTCGCAAACACATGCTTTATGTGAAAAGGCCCACACTATCAGAAATATTAACTATTTGGGAATACAAAGGAAATTCCCTCCATTCATATCTTTTGGATTTCAAAATGTATAGACCTGAATCTATGTATCGTCGGGTCCAACACTGTAAATTTCCTCCGCCGAACGTCGATTGAGCCTGACCCCTGATCACCGATATATTTCCAACGCGGATCGTCGATATCGCTATCGGCGATATCGAAACTCCACTAAATTTTTGACCCTTGGTGCCTCCGATTGCTGATATGCGATTTAATCGGGATCGTTGATCTGGCAACGATGCAATGGTCCATGATTAATCGCGCTCACTCTTTGCAACCTTCTAAGGTTTATCTCGATAGCTTTAAAGGGTCTTCCTTCGCTGCGATTTGATCTCAACCATTGATCTAAATGTTCCAACGGCTGGTGAGCGTCACTTGCAATTCTCCGCAATTCCTTTTACTTAGAAATTTTACACTATATCTTCAATTTCTCATGATTTGCTTCTTTAAAGGTTTCGGCCTTCACTGCTTCTGCTGCACCACACTAATGCTCCAATTCCTCTCCAAAGCTAACTCTGATTTTCACTAGGATTCAATGATTCCTCGTGATTCATCTCTGAGCATGTTACACCTTTGCGTACTACAGAACTCTACCTACAATTCGTTACAGAACCTACGAGTTCATAATTAACATGAAATCAAATCAGAAAGACTCAATTCATGCATATGCACACTCAGAATCGAATTCCTACTCTATATCAACACATAAAAGTAATTGATTACAATTGAGACTCTCGGTCTCTCTCACAAGCCTAATTCTCAACACTTGTGGCCTCTCTCTCTGCCCATAGGCTTACATACATATATATATATATATATATATGAAAACATTGGATCGGATTGTTGAAGGTCCGATCAATCCTCTAACAAAAGCCTAAAGCTCTACATGCATACATACATGGCAGAAAAGCCTCCTTGAGACTTTATTCTATCTTTTCTCTGTTTTAAAATAGAAAAGCCTCCTTATCGCTCAATGTTCCACATCTATTCTCCATTTTATGCCTAAAATCTCTCCCTTGCTCTTAGGATCATGGAGCTACTCATATTCCCATTTATTTTTTTGAGAGCATCTAATTAAATCACACTTAAGGCCTAAATATTAAATTGACTTGAGACTTAGGAAACTAATCTCCCAAAAACACATGACCCCCTATGTCTACTAATTACAATGATTTTCTTTGGGTTGAATGCTCCTGCATCAGACTCCCAAAGTAGAAAATAGTCATGATCTCTTGATCATGTGTCTTTTGGTCTTGGTCTTCCTAGATCCCACACTTTGTTCTCTAGTTGTTCAGATGCTTTATTCCTTTGTTTCCATCACACTTCTGTTGTATTTTTCTCCATTTTCTTTTTCCTGTCAATCAGATTCAAGTTCTGATTGATCTTTCTTGTTGTTGCTACCATTTTCCTCCATCTGCACTGATTCATCATCTGTTGCCATATTTCTTCAATTTCTATGTCTAACATATCTTTGGGTTGGTCCATATTTTGCTTCTTACTTCTGCCTTCTTCTTTTTGTTTTAGGTTACTATTGATGTCTTCTATGCTGACTTTTCTTTTATTTGCTTCATCTTTTGGTTTGCTTGTTGCCTCCCTATCATCCTTACCCTCTCTCATAATTGAATCATGACTATTCAGCATTCTTTCCAGCAATTTAATTTCTCCATTCCATGGATTTAGTTCTTCCATAGAATTCTCTTCTTTCACTTTTATTTGATTGTTCACTTGTGTCAAATCTTCTCCAACATCTACAAAAAAACCTACACACTCAAAACACTTATTAAAATTAAAAACATAAGGTTGTTGTGCCTTATCTTCTTTTGGCAACAATTTAGTTTGCTACTCTGTTTTCTCCTTCTCCTCTATCAACACATTAGTATGCTGATTCGAATTCTTACCAGAATTCATGAGACTGTTTGGTAGTATCTCTTCTACATCATATGTTCTAATGATGTCTTCCTGCTTGGGTTCACAGTAGTGAACTTCTTCTCCCTTAACCTGTTGCTAATTATCTTCACTTTGAAATTGTTTGATTCCTACTACTTATTTACCATCTTCAAACGACCTCTACTCAATCTCTTTGATCACATACGCATACTCATTCATGCTGTTTAATGAACCTGCAAACAAATTATTACACCTTCCTGTCTCCATGGCTACTTGAGACACATCTTCTTCTTCATAAACTATAACTGCAGGTTCTATTCTACCATCAGGTTCTCTCATCAATTTCTGTGGCAGTTTAATTTCCTCTTCACACTTAGCAAGCACTTCATCACAATGCTCTCTTCTTTCAGCTTTATCCTTCACATGCTGTGTTAAAATATTAAAATAATGTCTTCCTTTGACCCTTGTAATCTCAAGGTATTTCTGTTGTAGAAAATCACTACTTCCCTCCTTCAAGAGGTCTTCTCCATCATACTCTGTTCTTCTAGAGTACTCCTCTAGACTTTCGACATCTTCAAAATATTGTCCATCCTCTTCAAAACACTCTTTTGTTAGTGTTCCTTTTCTCTTTTCTAAGTCTTTCCCATATATTTCCTCTTCCTTAACGTCTTTCAGTAGATGTTTTTCTTCCCTACTGTCTGTCTCAACAGTTCCCATGGCTATCTCCATTGTGCCTATCATCATAGTGAATTGATAATCCTTTACTATGTTTTCAGCTAACATAGTCTCTTCTTCAAGTTTGCCTTCAGTCCTTGGTTGTTTATCTTCTCTGAAGATATCTTCAAATGGATGCTTTTCTCCTGCATTATTTGCCATCATACACAAACTATCAGTTTTAAAAATATAAGACCCTATGGTCTCACTTGATGGTTCAACCATCATTTCTCCTTGTTGTTCTAAATCATTCATATGATTCAGAAATTCTTTGATAGTCTCTTCTTCAATCTCCTCAAGCCCTTCACTTGTTTGCTTGATATCTTTCTCCAGTTGTATATGAGACCTATCTATCTCATATTTTTTTCAGAACATAATTTAGATTTTGCTGGTCTTCTTCCTTCTTCATGACAATATCAGCAAATTGTCCTTCACCTAAAAACATACACAAATTGTCAGATTTAAAATCATCAGAACTTTTGGTCTCACTTGAAGTTTCAGTCTTCAAGTATTTACTTTCTCCCAGAAATTCTCCCTGTTCTGGTTTACATATGGATTCTTCCATTTCTAACTCAACTTCCTTGAGTTTTCCCTTTAGCCCCTTTACTTTCTTTTGTTGTAGCCTTCTCTGCATCTCATGCCATTCCATTGGCTTCTTCCTCAAGACCCAACCTAGTGTCTGGCTTTCCTCAAGCATTCTCCTTAATGCATTGGGTTGTTTTTTTTAATTCAGCAACCTCTTTGTCAATTTCTTCTTGACTCATCTTCTTTCCATTTGCTTTGGCATCCTCTTTCTTATATCCTCTATTGTGGCTTCTCTCTGAACCTCTGCTATGACTATCAATAGTCATCTTCTTTTCTTCTGTCTTCATGAGCTCCTTTGCAACAAGCCTTTGCAATATCTAGTCCTCCTGGCTGCAATATTACCTCACTAAGCTCTCCTCACTCAGACTTTTGGTAAGCACAGGTCCTCTGTCTAGAACCTCTCTTCTTGAGCAACACCTTTGCTCATTCTAGGCTTCTACAATCTCTCACTCTCTCTTGAGAACACTTCAATTGTCCTCTTTGTCCAATTTCTTATTGGATTCTTCAGATTCACTACCACTTTTCTATCAGAGTATTCTCCTTATTCTGTCTTAAGAACTCACCTGGTTCTTCTCTCATAGCTTCTCTTGTTGTCACCTGCGCATTAGTATAAAAACACACATTCTTAATTTAAAACAGAACATACCTTCAAGATCTCAGCATGATCTTGTTTCACCCATTCTTCTGCACTTTGAATGGATTGTCCTCTGATTGGTTTTGAAGTCCTCTTTCCTTCAGAACTTTCATTAAGTAATCTTGCTTTCTCCTTCCTTCAAGGAATCTTCTGTTCCTGCTATTCCAAAGCTCTGTCGGAACTGCTACAGTCTTCCAAGAACTTCAAAAGTTCTCCTTTTACTGATTACAAATCTGCTCTGATAGTAATTCTGCTTTGACCTCCATTCTGCTCTGATACAAACTTCTGCTCTGATACCACTAATGGTGCAGGGCTACACCCGCACATACCCACAGTATGCATATTAAAAATGCATCCACAACTGTCCCAAGATATTTAACTCTGCAATGGAGTTAAATCTACAAACCATAAATGGTCAAGAGGCCCATTCATCAATTCCTAAGTATAGGAATTTAATCACCCTGCGTGAAACCTCCTATTGGGACTCATAAATCATCCCCAAGCCTTCAATGAGGCTTTGATTAAAGTCTTCCTTTATATTCCTCATATCGGAACTTAAATCCTTTGGAGCCTTTATAATCCTTCACCCACGCATATATATATCTTTCTCCCTTATAATATGGGATCATATATATATATATATATAACACATAAACCATATATTGTGCTTTTCCATCCTAAAAACCACTTATAAAGGAAACATACCTTTACAAAGGAAAACTCCGCTCCCCTTAGCTTTTCTGCCTTCTCGAACAGACTCGCACATTTTCTGAGATTAAACCTCCAACGTAATCAGCTATCGCTATATTTAGGACTTATCATATATGTAGTTATCGCCCCTCCTCCGATTCTGATATGACTATCAAAAGTTGTAAACACATGCTTTATGTGAAAAGGCCTGCACTATCGGAAATATTAACTATTTGGGAATACAAAGGAAATTCTCTCCATTCATACCTTCCAGATTTCAAAATGTATAGACCCGAATCTATGTATCGTCAGGTCCGACACTATAAAGTTCCTCCGCCGAATGCCGATTGACCCCGATGCATGATCACTGATATATTGCCAATGCAGATCACCGATATCACTATCGTTGATATTGCAACTCAACTAAACTGCTGACCCTTGGTGCCTTCGATCGTCGATATGCGATTTAATAGGGACCGTTGATCTGGCAATGATCCAACGGTCCATGATTAATCGTGCTCACTCTTTGCAACCTTCCAAGGTTTATCTCGATAGCTTTAAAGCATCTTCTGCCGCTGTAACTTGATCTCATTCGTTGATCTAAATGATCCAACGGTTGCTGAGTGTCACTTGCACTTCTCTGCAATTCCTTTTACTTAGAAATTTTACATTGTTTCTTCAATTTCTTGGTGATTTGCTTCTTTAAAGGTTCTAGCCTTCACTGCTTCTGTTGTGCCACTCTGATGCTCCAATTCCCCTCCAAAGCTAACTCTGATTTTCATTAGGATTCAATGATTCCTCCTGATTCATCTCTGAGCATGTTACACCCTTGCGTACTATAGAACTCTGCCTGCAATTCATTATAGAACCTACGAGTTCATAATTAACATGAAATCAAATCATAAACACTCAATTCATGCATATGCACACTTAGAATCGAATTCCTACTCTGTATTAACACATGAAAGTAATTGATTACAATTGAGACTCTCGATCTCTCTCACAGGCCTAATTCTCAACACTTGTGGCCTCTCTCTCTGCCTGTAGGCTTACATACATACAAACATACATACATACATACATACATACATACATACATACATACATATATATTATTATATATTATATATATATATATATATATATATATATATGAAAACATTGGAATCGGATCATTGAAGGTCTGATCAATCCCCTAACAAAAGCCTAAAGCTCTACATGCATGCATAAATGGTAGAAAAGCCTCCTTATCGCTCAATGGTCCACATCTATTCTCATTTTTATGACTAAAAGCTCTTCTGTGCTCCTAGGATCATGGAGCTACTCATGTTCCCATTTATTTGTTTTGAGAGCATCTAATTAAATCACAATTAAGGCCTAAATATTCAATTGACTTGAGACTTAGGAAACTAATTTCCCAAAAGCACATGACCCCCTATGTCAATTACAATGATTTTCCTTGGGTTGAATGCTCCTGCATCAATTTCTTCCCTTGCTTAGAGGGTATGCTAGTTTCTTAATTATTTGTCTTCTAAAATTGAGTACAAAGTAGACAGAGCTAATTCTCGTGTAACATAATTGTATCAGATACTTTCAACAAATAAGTTTTGCAGTGAAGAATATGCAATTGAGGTGGAGCTTATCGATTGACATGACGTGGTTCACTGCCAACCATGGATAACCCTTTTTGCAAACCAAGTGGACCCTCGTCATCTTTACAACGAAACTCTTTTTGAATATTCGATGCACCTTCCGCAAACAAGAAAACTTTAAAAATCAATTGTTTACTTTGCAAGGAAATGAGTCAATGAACAATGTACCTTAGAATTAAATTTATCCCCATACATCCTCCAGCAAAAAAAGAATCCAAAAGCTTCTAAACATGTACAGGAAAAATACGCCAATGGATTGCCTGGCAATTGGAAAAAAGGATATGAGAATATCAGTTAACCAACACTCAATATCAATATATACATGAATTGTGCTGAGAAGAAGAGAATGCATAATATTTTGGTTTGAGTCTTTCTAAAAACAATTATAACTTTTTAATGTGAGTCATATGTTGCTTTCACACCAATGTTTTCTCCCAAAATAGAAGATATTAGTTTGAATTTAAGAAAAAATATTGAAATCCATGTTCTTCATGAGTATAGGAAGTGGACTATATTTGTGTTATTTGGGTTAGATATGAGGTTTGACCATGTGGTGGATTATGATAATGTGTGGATCTTTAAGTGCATACATATGGGCCTACCATTGTGTTTTGAAGGTGTTGTGGAAGTGAAAGATTACTTGCTTTAGTAAACCATAGTATTTCTAATCAAAAGGGGTTAAGAGGGGCCAGAAAATGAAGAATTGTATGTCAAAGAGAAATATTGGAGAAAGTGGCACAATGTGGACAATAGGTCTAAAGGTTTTTCATTTGGGGAAATGTAAAGAATCGATGATGGTTAATATGGAGAATATGAAATTCGGTCTTAAAAAGACTTTGAGGGAAACAATATTGACTGCAAGGAGTAATAAAATGAATGAATCTTAACCCTTAATCATTAACCATAATCCCTTAAATACAAAATTATTAACCTTAAAGCCCAATTAGTTAGCTCAGTTAGTTCTAATGAATTGTTTCAATGTGGAGTTTGTCTTGATATCTATTCCATGTAATGTTAAAGTCTCATTGAGTTTCATTGGGTTATTGATTGCTATTGTAGTTGGGGGTTTAACCACCTTTCATCTTAATGTTCTAGGGAAGATAACGGATATTGTCACGTTTATTTTGAAAAAATAAATAGACATTGTTAACCTTTTCCCACACCTTTGAAATTTAGCCTTCAACCTATAATGTTCTTAGGCCCCAAGTCTTAATCCATACCTTAAACTCTTAAATCCTTAAGTATTAAATCTCAATTAATGAGTTTAAAACCTAAACTCACAATCTTAATACTTAAACCCTTAACCTTGATCCTTAGACCCTATAATCGTTAAACCCCCAACCAAACTATTACCAGTTCCCTTTTGAAACATATTCACCAACAATAAACCTTATTTCTTGAAGCTCAACCCCTAACCTACAACCTTTAGTTTTTGTACACTAAATCCATAACTTTAAGTTTTAATGCTTAACTTATCATTAATCATAAATACTTAACGATAACCTCAACTTTAATCCAAACCATAAGCTCTAATACAGATAGTGTTAAAGCTAACCTGTCAATTTTTTAAAATAATAGATTAATTTTTGAATTTGGAGTATAAAATGCTGAAACATGTCATATTTTAAAATGATAGTGATAATGTTAAAGCCAATCTACCATGTTTTTAAAATGATATTTTCTGAATTTGGGGTATACCGAAACTTGTCATATTTTAAAATAATAGCTTATTTTATGAATTTTGGATATAAAATGTGGAAACAAAAATAATGTTAAATCCAACCTATCAAATTTTCAAATGATAGCTTATTTTCTGAATTTGGCATATAAAATGTTGAAACAATCAAAACAAAAAATAGGTTTTTGAGAACTGTATGAAAGTGATGTTTTGTCATCTTGACATGAAAACATCATATCCATGTAATATTGAAATGTCATACCAACTAGTCAAGTCTCACTAGCACAACCTGTTGAGGATGGGCCTCGTCAACAAGGTGCTCCATGACAAACCTCGCGGGGGGTGGTTGTGCCCTGTGCTAGGGGGAGATGACATGTTTAAAAATCCATTCAGCTAAGGGTTGGTGTGACCCAAGCCAGGTGCGATCCTTCGGTGACTTTGACGGCTTGGATGCCCCCGGGTCGCGACTCCTCAAGCCACAGGTCAAGCCTGGAGGATCACAGACAACTTGACAAAAATAATGTCATACCAACTATCATATCTATGTATAAAATTGAAATTTCAACTGAAATATCATATTTTTTTCTCTCAAATGTAGTATTCTCTCAAATTTAATAATGGATATTTGAGAATGGCACTAGGCAGGCAAATCCCATTGAAATGGGAGACATTCTTTTTTAACAATATGCAGACAAAATCCATAAATATGGAAGGCATTATTGGTTGTCAATAAATATGGGTGATACCACAAAATTCCATACATCCTTCTCTTTTCATCTCATAAAAAAGTTGAGTGATTGTAAAGTGGCTTTGGAGAATTAGGAAGGATAATTCTATGGAAGCATGAGTAAGCCAAGCTCTCTTCTATCAAGTTTACCAAACTATAAAAATCATACCAAAAGGAAAGGTTTCAAAGTACAACACTTCCTAATAAGTTGTTTTAAAAGAATTGATCCAATTCACTACCCTCTTAGTGTTCACTTGGTTGAAGCTTAGAAAAAGATTGTTTACCTTGCAATCTAGAAGGATCATTCCCACCTAAGAATCTGTAACACTTTTGAAATAAAACTCAGTCTTTAGTGTTGACTTGGTTGAACCTTGGAGAAATATTTTTTTAGCTCCCATTCTATTAGGATTATCCACAATTAAGATTATATAAAAGAAATTCCATAAAACCCCTCTATTATATCATAGTATGTACACTTGTGTGTGTGTGTGTGTGTGTGTGTGTGTATATATGGAGGTAGTAGACTTATTCTATTTTACAATTTATTATTAATAATATGCATTATCCAAAAAAATACCAACTTTACTATTTTTTTTTTGTAAACTTGGTAGTTCTTCCTCTATTTATATTTCTTTTTCAAAAACTTTAACAACCATTGGCTCCAGGTGGCTTACCTGCCTGAAGGAAACCAAATAACCACCTGTCAGCATTAAACTTTGTCCAAAATTTTAAAGAGGTTTATTGATATCCATCTAACATCACTGTTTTGATTGTCTATACAACTGTTTCTAGAGAGCAAATTTAAAAAGTAACCGAATTTCATCAAAAGAATTTTTTTTGATATCAAACTGAATCACTGCATAAATCCTCATATGAGGATATTACTGGGGCTGGCGCCTTGGCACTAGATCCTGGCATCTCGCTTCGCTGCTCAATTCTCCACTTCAGCTCTTTAAGAGTTTGTTCAATTCTACCCAGGGCCAGGTTATTTTTGTAGGTCTGAATTGTCACTATCTCCCTAAGTAATTCTACCCTGACTGGGTCCTTTTCCTTGTTCTTCTCCTATGCCTCTGCTCCTTCACCTGCCATTTCCTCTCAATACAGGGTCATGGCCCGAGCCACCACGTTCTTCATTACCCAGTACTATTGTATGGTCTGCCTGAATAGGGAATGCCTTCCTCGAGTATTCCCGGGATCCGGCACCATGCTTTCCCACTCTTCCATGGGGATGTCTCGATGCTTGATACTATCATTCAGTTCCCTCTCCCAACTTGAAATCTGGGCTCTAATGTTCGGCGGATTCCCCGCCATGTAAGCGTCAATAATTGTCTTCATATGTTCACTGCCTGGCTTCCTTCCTCTTTTCTTGGTCGACCCACTTGTTCCTTCTTCCGTCTTTGCTGCTCTCTTTCCTCTCCTGGGGGCCATTTTGCTCCCTGCCTGTCTGTAACTATTTTATTCCTAGTTTTCTTTGTTATGTTCGCTGTACTTTCCCCATTATGTTAATATACCTATCACAAAATCGTTGCAATTATCAGAGTTGTAATATTGAATCAAAAAAATTTCCCAATTGCTTGTTTTCTTTCTCTTTCCTATATTTGCTACCTTCGGGGCTTTAGTCAGATTGGGTTTAGAGCCAGTTCTTTTTTTGGTAAGAGTTTGGTGTTTGCTTAGGTTTCTTCCCATTTTCCTCCCGTGGTAGCAATCTGCTCCTGGCCTTTCCATTTTGGTCATCCTCATGGGTTTCTCCCAGGGTGAGGTCAGATTTTTGTTCCACCTTTCCCAGGGTCTCCCTGTCTTATCAACAGGTTTCCACTTGGAGCCGAAGCTCCTTTCCTTCCCGCAAGGATGCATGATTTCCTGGTTTACTATAATCCTTGGGGTTTTTCCCCCAAGTTTTTTCCCTTTCGCCTACTGGCTCACTCCCATTAATTCCTAGAGGGATGGATAGGGTCATGTTCTTACGGGGGATACTACAAGCTTCTACCACAGGGTGGTCCTCTCCCTTCCTGGGTGCAAAATACTCCCTCCTGATCTCCCTGCCTTGGAAATTCAGATGCACTGCGAAATTGGTTTTACGGTTGTCGTGGGGGGTTCTGTTATCTTTTTTCTAGTCTTATGCATGTTCCATATCAACCTCCTATTTTCCTACTGAAAATCATTCGTAGCCTAGCAGGGATGTGGAGAGATAGGACTACATACCAACTTGTCAATTAGTTGCCTCGTCCGTCTACCTCTTGCGTCTTCACTCTTCAGCCACCTTTCTTCTCCCCAGCTTTTCTCGTCTTCATCTGCATGCATTTAGCTATATTCTTATTTTCGTTAAGATTTATTCCTCTCTCCCTCCAGTCCCTTGCCTTTACTACCACCTGTCTGGCTTTATTACCTACATAGATCCCTACACCCTCATCTCGGGATGCTTCCCTTCTGTCCTTACTTCCATCTCTTCTCATTAATCCACACTTTTTCCCGGCTACTCTTACCGTGTTCCTATTGTCCTTGTCCTACCATTTGTTATCATTCTTCTGTCCGCCCTCTTGCTCTCTGCCCTACCCTCCTCTCTGTCATTCTCTTCTGTCACTGCCCTCGTACTATCGGGAGTTGTAACTTCTTTGTCATGCTCCATCACCTGCCAGGTTACCTGTCTACTCGCTTCATTCTCTGCATCCATCCTTTCCCCCACATGTCCTCTTCCTTCCCCTTCCCGGCCACGCCTACTCGGTCTCTCTAGATTTTCTATGATGTTCCTTAATCTAGAGTTGCTCTCTCCTCCTTTGTCTTTTGCGAGGAGTTGCACTAAGTTTGTCATCTCCTCCATCTGGACTAGCTTGGCCTCACTTGCATCCAGAGTTCTTCCACCATTCCTCCAACCCCAATTTTCCAAGTTGTATGCTGGTTTGTTGCCCTTCCTTCTCACATGGGCGGAAAGGATGTAGGTTACCTGTCTTATGAGTTAAATTATCTCCTGCACCAACCAGGTGGTTCTCCAGCTACCAATGATTTTCTCTGCCTGTGTTCCTTGTTGTCATTGTTTGACTATATCCACTACCATTTTTGCATCTTCTTCAACCTGTAGCTTTTGGTATTCCTCCCTTATGGTAATTTCCAGCCATTTTTTCAATGCATGAAGCTCTGCTTCGTTGTTTGTGGCATTGTCGCAGTCCATCGCATAGATTCTGAGCGTTGTTCCCCTGTCGTCTCTGAAGACTCTGCCAGTCCCTGCCTCGCCTAGGTTTCCTTTCGCAGCCCTGTCGAAATTCAACTTGATGAACCCTTGTTGAGGATTTCTGTAATGATTGACCTCCTCTATTTCATTAGTTTGGTGTTTCCTTGTTGTGTTGTGCGTCATACTTGGATTTAGTTGCAGGCATGCCATTATTCTTGTCTCTATTAGGTCAATTTTCCAATCCTCCTCGTACCACCTCTCTATGCGAATGGTCTCTTTGATATTCTGTATGATTTGGCTTCATATCTTTGTATTTTCTCTACCAACCTCCTTGAAAATTAGGTGGTTCTGCTCTTTCAGATATTCCACATAACGAATCCTATCAAGAGTCTCCATGCCCTGTTCAGGATCATATTCTGGTAAGGTTTATTCATCTAGTTCTATATCGTTATTTTCATGTTGTTTATGTCTCTATCACTGATTTCGAAAAGTTGTTGATGCTGTCTCCACAGGTTGTCGATAACTTTGCAAGTGTTGGTTAAATGCTCCATGGTCTCTTCATGTTCTCTGCAGAGGATGCATCTTGATGGGCCTTGCGTTCCTTTTTTCCTTAGCTAGTCCCATGTTAGAGCTCTCCCGTGGTTCAGGATCTAGGTAAAGAATGCTACCTTCAGCCATGTTTTTGTTTTCCATATGCTAAATTCCCATTTATTTGTTTCTGGGTGTCTGTTGTATCTTGCTTTTAGATGGTATCCTTCTGCTATTGTGAACATACCTTTGATTCTATGTCCCCATCTTAAAGTATTCGTCCTTTCTTTGATCGCCACTTGTTTTTACCGATGCTTCTGGCCAGTTTTCCTTTTATTTCCACTTTCTCCAATATCCATTAGATTTCAGGCTCCAGTAGTTTCGTGTTGTATCTCCCTCAGTTTAGCTGGTGAACTGGTGGATCTCTTAGATAGAGGCTGGTTGTTGATTTTTTCTCTCTGTTGCCACGCCTCTTCCAAGAAATTCACTTTATCCCCTCCTCTTACTTCCCAGAAGCTATGCTTCCTGATCAAATCCCTGTTGGCACTTGCCAATTCTAGATTGCAGAGCCTTTCTTCTCGATCTCGCTTCTTAGCTTTCCTTCTGGAGACCTACGCATCTCATATTTTCTCTCCCATAGTTTTTTTCACAGGTTGTCCCCTCCCTGTGTCCATCACCACCACAACTTTGCCCCCATTACCTAGTTAAGGATGTAAAATTCTCTTAAGCCTAGTCCTCCTTCTTTTAGGAATTTGCTTAGCGAACTCCAGGATAGAAGCACCCATTTTTTATTATCTTACTTAACCCTTGCCATAGGAAATTTTTAAACATATCTACCATTTTCTGGCAGATTGTTTTAGGTGTAGCTTGGCTGGTAAATTGATAGATCGATATGGATTGGAGCATTGATTTTAGCAGGATTATGCGGCTCGGGATATTCAGTGCCCTAAATGTACAGTTTTGCATTCTCCGTTGAATATTACCCATCAAGGTACCCCAGTTAGTGACTTTGTTTTGCTTGTCATTTGAAAGGATGCATAAGTACTTGGTAGGGAAATTCCCAACTCTGAATCCCATGGTTCTTGCCAGGAAGGCTTGGGAGGAAGCTTGGGTATTGAATAAATAAATTTCCGATTTTTCTTTGCTTATCTCTATCCTAGAGGCCCCTATGAATTCTATGAGATTTTCAATTATTTTTTTTGCTTCTTTGAGTGTTGCTTGTCCATATAACATAACATCATCAACAAATTGTTGGTGGGTTAGAGGTAGGTCATTTCCCCAAATTCTTAATCCCTTCAGTTTTTCGCTATTAACTTTAGCTTTTATCAGTCTTCCTAGTCCAACCACTGCAAGAATAAACAAGAACGGGGATATCGAGTCACCCTGCCTGAGTCCTCTGGATGGATTGAAGGCTTCTATTGGTAACTCGTTTAGCAGTACTGACATAACTGGCATAGTTATTATTGACATTACCTAGTTTATCCATCTGTTGTCAAAGCCGTGTGCCTTTAGGAATTTTTGGAGGTATCCCCAATTAATTCTGTCATAAGATTTGGCTAGGTCTAGTTTTATCAACATTCCTTTGGTTTTTGAATTTTACAGTGAGTGAATTGCTTCTTGTTCTACCTCTGTTCCATCTATTATTTTTCTGCCTTTGACAAACCCTATCTGCTCCTGGGATATCAACTTTGGTAATATTGGTTTTAGTCTATTCACCATGACTGTAGCTAGGATTTTGTATATAACGTTGCAGAGTGCTATTGGTCGGAATTCTTGTGGTTCTTCTAGGTTCTCTATCTTCGGTATCAGGGCTAGGAATGTAGCATTCAAGGCCGAGTGCATTCTTTTAGTGCATCGAGACTCTTCTACTACATTCACTACATCCTAGCTCATAAAGTTCCATGAGGCTTGATAAATTCTGAGGTGAATCCATCTGGTCTAGGTGCTTTATTCTTTGTCATCGTTTTTATTACCTCCTCCACTTACGCTTTCGTTATGACCCTTAGGAGTGCCAAGTTCTGGTCTCTAGTCACTATTTTAGGGATATGTTGACGATTTTTATCAATGTTGTCCTCCCTTTTGATATTGGGTTTTGTCAGGAGCTCTTTAAAATGTTGTACCATCAGATTCTCCATTTCAACTTTCTGCGTTATCCTGTTGCCTTGGTGGTATTTTAAGGAGAATATTCTATTTTGCTGTTGGTGCTATAATATTGCCTTATGGAAGAATTTCGTGTTTCTTTCTCCTTTTAGCCATTGGATTCTCGATTTTTGTTTCCATAAGATTTCCTCTTGTTTTCTTCTTTCCTCCAGTTTATTTAGCACCAATCTTTCTTCTTCTGCCAGTTCTTCATTTCTTCCTTCCTCTATGATTTTCTGTTGTATTCGTTTCATCTTTATCTGGAGCGATTCTTGTTCCTTTTGAATATATCCAAATTATTCTCTGTTCCACTTCTTTATCCTTCCTTTTAAGTCCTTTAATCTAAGTTGGAGGGTGTGCATTTTATTTCTTCCATCCATCCCAGTCTCAGTCTCCTTCCACCTGTTAGCGCTTGGAATTCACCTAGGCTGAGATAGACAAACTCTCAAGGCTACATCAAACCATTTCACCTCATAGCTAGCCCTACGAGGTATGAGAAGGCTCTCTCGG
>APFE031676418.1:63863-75139 GCA_000404065.3 Pinus taeda | reverse complement strand
TGCACATATAATTTATTAAGAATAATAAATTCAAAATATAAGTTCTGCTCATCGGATTAAGACTATTTTTATATGGATTTTACACCTCTCAGAAAGAGGAATCCAACAAGACTATTAGCCTCTTAATCTGAGCATCAGAACATGGAGTTTGGACCTAGTTGTCCAAATTTAACAAATATTCACAAGTAAATGTCAAAGTCTAAGAGAAATCTACCTAAGGAATCTAATCTATGTAATGCCCTTGATTTTTCAACAAAGAAAACATTCCACATGAATACAATGAGATTCACCTCTCTTATAAAGAGTTTGAGAGGTCTTATTTGTTGAGTTTTCTAGTGCAAGCAAGACTAGTAAAATTTTTCAAACCGATAACTACTTCCAATGATACAGTATTACTTCTTTAGACCATTCCAATCATCAAGCAGTTATATGTAAAAAATTTCGACCATTAACAATAGAGCAGCAATAGAGATCACAGTAAACAATAAAACAAGAGACACCAAAAATTAGTCAGCAGCCAGGGAAAAACCCACAAGGGGAAAACCCAGTAATCTTTCCTTATGAGAGATAGTTCAAGTTCAATCCAGTTTGTACGTCAGTCAGAATAGCATATCTTTAGCAAGACATATAGACAAGAACTGACGAGCATGATGACCTGCCACAAAGATCCTTCAATTTTGTCTACGAAGAGGTTTGTCATATGTTTCCAAGAGGGCTGAATTTCAGCATTTTCCTCAGCCTCTGAATAAGGATGATGCTACAGCAACATAATGCCTCAGTCCTTCGCATAATCCATAGAAGATAGTGCTACCGACAACAGAGATATAAGGCTTAGAGCTCACGTGATTCCACATATATATATGCCACAAAACTCACACATATTACAGGGATGTATTGCCTCAGAACTCACACATATTACGGGGATGTATTTCCTTAGAACTCGCACATATTACAGAGATGTATTGCCTTGGAACTTGCCCCTATTACAGAGATGTATTGCCTCAGAACTTGCACTTAACACAGAAATAATGCCACAGACCAGCGCATATCCATAGAGAAATAATGCCACATACCAGCATTTATGCAGAGAAATAATGCCTCAGAATGCAAGTTTTCTTGTCTCCTCCTTGCCTCAGATTAGTGAGCTGTCTTCCTCAGATAAGAGATCCAAATTGTGTCTTGGAGGAGAGCAAATAGGCTCTATTTATAGTTAATCGTCCATGCGAAAAGACGTGTCCCTTGGGCAGGCCAACTTGATCTTGGAGGGGCCAACTAGAGCAAATGAGGCCAACTTGAACAACAAAAAGAGTCTTAATTTCTCCTTGACTTTGTTAATGAAAATACCGACCGAAGCTACTGAATTTTCAACATTATTTGTCCTAAAACCCCAAAAGCTAATAACTACCGAAGCCCTAACTTTTATAGCCTAAGTCACTAAGGTGACTTTGCTACATATATAAGCCACATATTTAACATCTTGGTTCTCAATTTTTCTTTTAAAATTATTCAGAGTTATTGTGATCCACTATGGCATTAATCCATTTCATGACCATCTTGTCTATCATGGCCAGATGAGAGAGCAGTTTATGTGCAATTTTTTCTTGTTTGTAGCAGACTTCCTGCCCTTTCATGCATGCTTTCTTAAATAAAAATGGTTGTAATAATATCCATGTTGCAAATGTTAGAATATGAAAATGTTGTGCTGTCGGTAATGTTTCAGGACCAATTTATAATGAAAATTCTTACAATTTGTAGCTAATTATTGCAACCATTATCTGTTTTGAGAAAGAAATATTTTGCTAGCTTTGAGCTCAGTTTCTGATGTCTATAGGTTGTTGTTACGATATGGTATCGAGCACCGGAGTTACTCTTAGGGGCCAAACATTACACGAGTGCTGTTGGTATCCTCTTTTATGAGAAACTTTGGATATTAATGTTTTTTCCTTGAGAGTTGTATTTAATGGAAATTCCTATGCGTAAGTTACAAAGTCAGTAAGCACTAATTTATGAGTGCCACTTCGTATGTTCAGTGATCCTTAAGCAATAACCAGATATGTGGGCTGTAGGATGTATTTTTGCAGAACTGATAACACTGAAACCACTGTTTCAAGGTGTGGAGGTCAAAGCTTCACCAAATCCTTTTCAGGTTTCTGTCCATATTTTACCCTATTTGCAACTGATAAAAGTGGCTGAGCCTGGAGTTTATTCCATTGTTTCTTTTATAATTTTACATTTTAATCTGCCAAAGATAGACGTTGTCTTCAGACTAATATAGAGTTATTGCTTCCTGCAGCTTGACCAACTTGACAAGATATTTAAGGTCTTAGGTAAAGAAGATAACTGGAGCCTTTCTTATCTATTCAAACTTCATGTGTACGTTTTTTCTATTTGGTCGACTAGAAACTTTTGATATTGTTTGCTTTGTATGGCAGGACATCCAACAATAGAAAAGTGGCCAACTCTAATGAATCTACCACATTGGTCAAAGAATTTGCAACAAATTCAACAGCACAAATAGTAAGATACATGAATTTTGTTTGAAAAATATTTGTAAGTATGGGAATTGATGGGCTATTGAGTGTGAAGTGAATCAAATAGAACACTATACATAGTGTTTTAATGTTAAATACTTGCTTTACTGTTATAACCCAGTTCTCCTTTTCATAGAAGATCTGATGTTTGTTGTGGCAGTGACAATGCAGGGTTGCATATTGGTCCCATTCCTCCAAAAAGCCCTGCTTATGATCTTCTTTCAAAAATGCTTGAGTGAGCATCATCTGCATGTTCTAGAGTATATTTGTGTATTTGTTTCAAACTTTATTATTTCTATAGGTATTGTGCTAAGAATTGTAATGTATTGCAGGTATGATCCCCGCAAGCGTATCACAGCAGCACAAGCTTTGGAACATGAGTATTGCCTTGTGTTCCTTGTCTAATTAAGCTATGTTTTCAGTTGTTGCGAGAATCATTAGAGATTTTTTTTCAAGTCAGTGGGAGAAACTTTCTGGAACCCCAATTTTCTAGCAATGTGAAGTCAGAAATTGAAAAGAAGAACTATCTTTTACTGTGAACTTGCATTGTGTTTTGAATGTTTCTTGCCAATGTTCCATGGGGACGTACTCCCCACGCTCTTGGAGTTGGGATGGTGAAACATGAAGCTAAATGTTTTTCAGCATCCCCCAAAGAATGAAACTCAGTGAGATGTGGTGAAAAATGTCACACAAAATGAGGGACGTTTTGCATGTGAAATTTGACTTGCAAAATTTTAAAAGTAAAAGAATATGTTAAAACCTAAAACCCTATCCTAAGTTGCCTTCATTTATCAAGATTTTCAATTTTCATTATGAGATACGATTGGATGTATCATTTATGCTTTTATACTAAGTCACCTGACACGAGGATTCGAGATTCGACGGATATGGGGATTTGAGTGTCGAATACGGACACGTTGACCCCCTGGAACAGGACACGTTCAGATATGTGTTTATATATATATATATATATATATATATATATATATATATATTATTAGTGTTGTGAACATCGAGATAACATCCCGATTTATCTTGAAATTCACTATTTTTGGCCTAGCCGATGTTGCCGATTTTAAAAAATATTTATGGTATCTTATGTTTGCTGATGTTTGCCGATTTTTTCCCGATTTTTTGTTTTCTGGACCCTTGCCGATTTTATCCTATCCTGATATCGAACTATTCGTATATTAATATATATATATATATATATATATTAAAAATTAGATATTTCTTACACAAATTCTCATTCATGATACAAATTCATTGATTCAAACATAGATTTTCATCTAGATGTGAGTTTTACAAAGTAACATTATGCATACAAAGTTACAAATACAATTGTGACATAAATGATAAATGATAAATTATAATACATATTCAATTCATCAATGATCCAATAGGAGAAAGACAAGATAGTAAGATAAAGATGCTGTAGTTTTCTCCTTAAGTCATCAAAATCAAAATGTGTTACTGTTTACATAGGTAGTGCAATGCCAATTGGGAGAGGAGGGGCATCTTCAATGGGGACATTCTTGGGAGAGGAGGGGCTAACCCTGATGAAATTGGGAGAAGAGGGGCATCTCCAATGGGGACATTCTTCCCCTTCCTTTGCCCTTTCCCTGCTGCCCTTGATTGAGCCATGAATTCTGTAAAAGAATAAACAAAAATGCACAAATTTGTAAAAGAAATGCACATGCAAATTGCTGTAATAAATTGCAAAAAAAAAGAGAGAAAATGCACTTACCTGTTGCTTAAATCTCCTTGAAAATGCTCCCACACCCTTTGCTCCTTGTTCCCAAACACTCAAAGCAAATCCACAACAAACTAAACAAGTGAATGTGCAAATAGAAAGGCAAAAACTAGCTTTATAATGCCGCGCGACATCCCTTTTTCCGGATTCGAATCCGAAAATCGAGATTCGTTATGTCTGATCGAGACATGATCTGGATTCGATCTTGTCCCAATCAGAAACGAAGAATCCCGATTTTCAGATTCGAATTTGCCCGAATCGTGTTCGATGTGCCAGATTTGGGACACGACAAACTTGGGGGACGAATATGGTTTCATAGCTTTTATATCTTCAGGTTTTTATTTTTTTCTTCTTCTGATTTTAGAGATAGGTTCACCTATGCTAGAGACCTCGAAGCCTCGCTTTTTGCTCCCTAAAATTTGGGGGGCGCATCCCCATTCTCCCCTAGGACGACATAACATGAAGCTAAATGTTTGAAATGTGGTGCAAAATGTTCCGCACAAAATAAGGGATATTTTGCATGTGAAATTTGATTTGCAAAATTTTAAGAAGAAAATGCTAAAACCCAAAACTTTATCCTTCATTTATCAATTTTTTCATTAAGAAACACAATTAGATGTATCATTTATGTTTTCATATCTTCGGTTTTTTAACTTTTTATGATTTTAGAGATTAGGTCCCCTATGCTATAGACCTTGATGCTCCCCATGTTGCTCCCTAAAATTTGGGGGCTGTCCATATGTCCTCCGGACGTATTTCCTTGCTCTCGCATCCTCATGTCTTGAAAACTTGTTGGAACATTGTTCCTTACAATATCATGGTATTAGCATAACCCATGATAAAGGTTTTGGCTACTGTGACCTCTGAAGATCCTATTGATTTTAAGAGATGTGCATTGTGCCGTCTGAAACATTGGCTTGATAATAAAGTAAATGCTAAATTCTTTCTGTTGAATATGTTATTCTTAGTTAATGGGTTACCTTTGAGTTGATCTCATTTAGATTTCAACTCCTTTATTGTGTTTGTTCTTCTTCTTCATAAAGAACTTATATCTAAGTTGCAGGAAACACCTAGTTTAGCCACATGCTAGTACCCGAAATGCCTGGAAATGTTGAAAAGCGTATGTAATACCTTAGAGACTCCGCCAGACATACTATATGATGTTTCCAATTCTGGAAACACCAAACAATACAGATGGTGACATTTCCAAGGCATTTTGGCCATTTCTAGTGACATTTCGGGTAGTTTTTTGGAAGTTTCCAGGCTGACCTAAGTGCCCAATAGGGGCATGGGATCCATAAGAAAATATTTCCTTGTACGTGCCAACAACCCTTTAAGACAAAACAAAGACAGGGAATTGATATTCAAGGAATTTGTGATTGTGGTAAATTTTGGCAATATCAAATTCATAAAGTAAAAGTTGGCATTCAAATTTTACTTAGATATTTAGCATTACCATTAATTGTTTCATTAGTTTGAGACTGGTTCCAATTGCATCGGACATCATATGGAGAAAGTGGAATTTCATATACCATTCTGAATTCACCAGACTTAGCAATTTCAAGATTTTAGCGTTGGTAGGGTTGTGGCACTTCCACTGGATCCTATCATGTACTAGGGTACGAGATTAGCATTGGTCGAGACCACTAAGCTATGGGATTTGACATCATGTAATAACCTACGAGAGTTAATATAGAAGTGGGTCTCCTTTGAAAATCTCTCTCATTTATGTGTATCATTCTTATTTTCTTTCAAGATATTGTGTTATCTAAAAGAAAACTATATATCTATACTATTTGTATTTTTTGTATACAATATTTCACTCACCCATTTTTTATTTTATTTTATTTTATTTTCTGGGGGGAGGGGGGGGAAGAGGGGGGTTGTTTAATTTTCTGATTGTTCTATGTTGTATCAGTTACTTTAGCCCAATTTACTTTTCATTAACAATGCATCCAATTATCAACAATATAATCAATCGTAATTGAAGAAAGAACAATATATGTAGTGACAAAGAAGACAACAACACAACCGTAAGACAGTAGGTCGGTCCAAGACAAGGGAAAAACCCAAGGGGGAAACCCTTTCAAATCTTCTTCTTTAATAGATCGTCATAAAAAGATTTCTATAGAGAGTACAATGAGCTCAATACATATGTTTGTAAGGGATACCAATAAATCAGATCTACAGATTTACAGATCTATACAACAGCAGAGCGAAACCTAAATCCACCAGATCACTGAAGTCAACTGAAGCCAAGATGTCAAACCCTAGATCTGAACCCTAGACGCTCTCTCGGACATTGTGTGAGGGCGTTTGCGACTGCTCGAATGCTCTCAGGAAGCCTCTATGCGTGTGTTTTGGGTAAAACACACAAAAAACCCTTGGACGCTCCCTTACAGTGGTTATGTGTGCATCCAGGACGACCTGGATGCTCTCTGGACCACTCTGTGCGAGCATTCGAGGACTAATGCAATCATATCTGACTCCGAAGCCCTCAACGCTCTCATAAGCTTGTCTGCTAGCATTTAGGGCTCTCTGGACACAGTCTTTTCCACTCTATGCTAACGTCCAGGGACTAAAATGCCCTGTTCTGTGCCAGTGTCTAGAGCGCAAAAAACCCTAACTCAGAGTAACCTCATGCCTGTGATTTCAGACGCTTATGCGAACTCCTTTTGTCGAACCTGTGTGAACCAAGACAAAAGAGAAGAATAGAAAATGGCTTGATCAATGTGATGAAATGAACTTGAGGTCGCTTCTATTTATAGGCTTTCCTAAGGGTTCACTTAGGGTTAAGGTTGACCCAAGCAGTTGCACATGTGGTTAGGGCCGACCCATTCCATAATATATGTATGAATAAAATAATTCAAAATTTAACTTCCGCTTGACTAAATTGGGTGATCTTTAGGTCGATTTTGGTCCTCTCGAAAAGAGGATTTTAATGCAAGGATCATCTCAGTCATCTGAGCTGTCAAATGTGGAATTTGACCCTAGTTGCAAAAATTAACACTCCCTCTCAACTAGGAAGAATTCCACTTGCCAATATCTTGTCATGTTGTTGTAATACTTTGACTGTCTCTGCTCAACTCTATCTGCTGAAACTTTCTCAGATCTAGAAGAAGAAGAATCTAGAAGAAAAGTAATCGGGGAGCAATCACTTCCACCCATACCGAGCAATAGGGTAACTCATCATACAGGGGAGTACACCCTCAACCCTGGAATGTCATCGCGGAGCTTACCCTCAACTCAAAATTTCATCGAGGAGCTTACCCTCGACCCGGAATCTTATTGCCTACCAATCATCCCACAACAACTCTTAGTAGTCATGTGGTAGAACACCTGCGTCATAATCGCCTTGGGTTGTACACCCTCAACTCGTTGGCCAAATGAGGAGCGGTATTCCCAACAAGCCTTGATTGTGGGTATGATGCCCACTGGGGTATACTCTGCAAAGACTAGACAGGGGAGTAGCGCCCTCAACCCTATGGGTAACAGATAGGGGAGTACCCTATTGTCCAGAGATCCCTCAACCCTAGGAGCCCTCTATCTCAATTCCTCACCTTGGGAGCTCAAACAGGGTAGGAAGAGTTGGCTCAATGTCCTCGATCAACGCTGCCCCTTATCCAAAGGGGCCACATCCATCAGTCCAAGCTACTCTCTGAAGACCAAGAACTTTCCTTTTGGTAATGCCTTGGTGAGAATATCGACAATTTGTTCATCTGTCGATATGTGATGGAGCCTGACAACTTCTCTCTGCACCATGTCTCAAATAAAGTGATATCGAATCTCAATATGCTCGGACTTGTCTTGAAACATAGGATTTTTTGCCAAACAGATTCCACTCTTGTTGTTGCAGTATATCATTGTAGTATCTAGGACCTGCTCAAATAGCTCTCCAAAGAGCTTTCTCAACCAGACTGCTTCGCAACTAGCCATGCTAGCGACAATGTATTATGCTTCGGCGGCGCTCAATACTACAGTCTTTTGTTTCATGCTCATCCAGGATATCATGGCAGATCCAAGGCTAACACAACATCCAAATGTACTCTTCCTGTCGATAAGATTTCCGGCCCTGTCAGCATCAGTGTATCCATGAAGTTGAACATCTCCAGTAGAATATCTTAGGTCAAGTGTGATCAACCCATGCAAATATCTCAATATGTATTTGGCAGCTATCCAATGTGTGTGGTGGGGCTCGGTCATGAATTGACTCAATGTGTTCACTGCATAGCATATGTCTGGACAGGTGTTCACAAGGAACATCAAAGCCCCAATTAGTTGTCTATACTTGGATGGATTTTCCAAGGCTGGTCCTACAATATCTCCACATAACTTCTTGAAGTTCATTTCCACTGGTGTAACCATGGATTTGAATTCAGTCATTTCAAATCTTTCCAGTAGTTTAACAATGTATTTGCCTTGTGAAAGGAAAATCTCACCAAGCCTTTGCCACAACTCAAGGCCTAAAAAGTAGTGCATGAGACCAAGGTCTTACATCTCAAATTTAGAGGCTAGCTTCCTCTTACACTCTATCATCAGAGGCTTACTACCTGTCAAGGATAGATCGTCAACATATAAAACCAAAATAAATGGCATACCTTGGACTACCTTGAAGTTGAGGTTGGGATCTACATTGCTTCTTGTGAATCCCAACTTAACTAAGTAACTGCCAATGCGTGCATACCAAGCCCAGGGAGCTTGCTTCAAACCATACAATGCCTTATTCAACTTGCAAACATGTGTTCTTTGATCTTCCACTTCAAATCCCTGTGGTTGTTCAACATATACTTCTTCCTGTAACATGCCATGAAGGAATGCGGTCTTTACATCCATCTGATGAAGAGTCCATCCCTGACTGGCAGCAAGGGCAACTATAGAACATATAGTTGTATATCGAGCCACGGGAGCAAATATGTCATCATAATATTCTCTCTTTTTGAGAGAATCCTCGAGCTATGAACCTTGCTTTGTATTTCTCAATGCTGCCATCAATTCCATGTTTGATCTTGAATAGCCACTTTGAAGTCACAATAAGACTTCCCTTTTGGTCTAGGTACAACATCCCATACATCATTTTTCACAAGCGATTCATATTCCTCAACCATAGTATCCTTCCAAACTTATTCTTTTACTGCTTCTTTGAATGAGGACAGTTCGACTTGAATCATAGTGCTCATAGTTGCAACATATCCCTGATACCTGCATGGTTGCTTCCTTTCTTTGAATGATCTATGAATGGGGACATTTCTTTCAGTATCTTGTAAAGTATTGCGGAGCCAAAGTGGCCTTTTCCTAGTAGGAGGATCACTTGGAGGAGGATCTAACGGATCCATAGGCTCCATGGGATCATCAACCATATCAGACTCGGGCATGGACGGACCATCTAGAATATCCCAGTCATCATTCTCTTCCTTGGGAGGAGGAGGTGGAGGAAGATTTCTTATTTTCCAAGAGCTGCATCTTCATTGAATGTTACGTCCTTGCTAATTTTGACCTTCCTCTGACCAAGAATGTATATTCTGTATGCTTTAGAATTTTCACAATAACCTACAAACATACCTTTTCTTCCTGTAGCATCCAATTTGTTCCTTTTAACCTTCGGCACATGAAAATATACAGGGTATCCAATTACATGAAGATGGCTAATAGCAAGCTTGATACTTGTGAATATTTCTTCATTGGTCTTGTTTTCTATGCTTGTTGTGTATGTTTAAAACATACACAACAATAGATGTAGCTTTGGCCGAACGGAACTTTGACACCTTTTGATCATGGAGCATAGCACAGGCAACTTCTAATATAGACTTGTTCTTTCTTTCAACTAGACCATTATGTTCAGGAGTATATGGCACAATTGTTTCTTTCTTGATCCCTTCTTTCTTGCAAAATGCAATGAATTCTTTTGACATGTATTCCCCTCCATTGTCGGCTCTGAAGACTTTGATTTTCTTTCCTAATTGATTTTTGATCAAGGCTTTGAATTCCTTGAATATTTCAAAGGTTTCATCCTTGTGCTTAAGATAGTATATCCATGTCTTTCTTGAGATGTCGTCAATAAAGGTGATGTAGTAGAGCTGACCACCAACAGAATGTATAGGCATCAGACCACATATATCAAAATGAATGAGATGGAGGATGTCATTTGTCTTGTTCTTACTAGAAGGAAATGACCCCCTTGTTTTCTTTCCACTTGCACAACCTGGACAAACTCTATCATGATGAGCTTGAACATTGGGAATACTTGAGACCAATTTCTTCAACTTTGGAAGTGCATCAGTGAGCTGGTCTGTAGTGCCATAACTCGCTCAGATGATTGGTATTATGAAGCAATGTTAGAAGAGGTCTTCCAGTGACTCTATAGAGTCCTTCAGATATCGATCTTAATGTGAATGCATCTCTCATAGGTGAATCAACAGGCCAAGTCAAAACTTTACCTTTGATGGAGGCAACCCTCATCCCTTTACCCTCCAATGTGGATATAGATACCAAATTCTTCATTAATCCAAGTACATACATAACATCATGCGGTAGAACTGATTCCCCATAATTCAACTGAAATTTGATGGACCCTGTCAGGCCAGGCAGTAACTCCACCAAATCAATTCGTTCTATTCCTTCAGGTTGGTCTTTATTATATACATGAGGGAGAGACTGTTCGCATCATCTCCCGATGACTGTTCATATTCTTTATTATTTATTTACATTACATTCACCCAATCCTGATGATTAGGTGTCAACATTCCCCCCGCTTAATCTAAAGGGATGTTGGTGAGTCCAAGCATCATTCTGAATCGTTCAAGCTTTTCTCTTCCAAGCGCTTTGGTGAAGATGTCTGCAATTTGCTCATTAGTGGAACAATGACGGAGATGGATTCTTTTGGCCTCAACATGATGTCGAATCAGATGATATTTAGTATTGATGTGCTTCGTTCGATCATGGAAATTTGGGTTCTTGGCCAACTTTATTGCAGAGGTATTATCAATCATGAGTGG
>APFE031676418.1:37165-57277 GCA_000404065.3 Pinus taeda | reverse complement strand
TAATGAAGGTTTCCCAAATAGGAGGGAGACCTCTAAGAGTCACAACTACTAGCTCCCTATCAGGCACATTTTCTCCAACTCTGCAATTGATCTCTAAGGCGAGAGATCCTCATAATGTAGGATTGAACAACTTATCCTTTGTTCATCTTAGTTTTCTTGAGTTGATCTTTCAAGCTGATGATCTCATTCAAGTTGTTGATTTCATAAATGTTGGCTATCTTGTTACATATCTTTAGACTTTCTTAAATTTGCATCATATGCAAGTAAATGATCTTGTAAACCATCAACTATAATTTGCTTTGCTTTGGACTCACCTTTCTTGTACTTGTTCTTGAGGGGAAGAAGAAGCATTTTTTGGAGTTTTGTGCATCCTTCCTTTGATATATTCGAACACATCACTGTTGTCAGCTATGATCTCGAATCTGACTTTCCATGCAGCAAAGTTTGATGCATCACCCAACTTTTCATGCTCCTTGAAGGTAGAGGACGACATCTTGACTTGGTTAGGCAATCTGCTTTCTAAAAGAGAGGGCTTCAATGCTTGTCTTTTTGTGGGCTTTTCCTCCACCTCAGATCTGAAAGTTTGAAACCGTGTTAAATTTTCTCATTGTTCTATGTTGTATTAGTTACTTTAGCCCAATTTACTTTTTCGTTAAAAATGCATCCAATTATTAGTAGTGTAATTGTTGAAGAATCTAGGGCAAGTAGGATTAATGTGATTCTTCTTAGCTTGATAACTATTTGTGAGGTGTTTTCAACATTTCTTCTTAGCATAGTCTTCACTTGTTATTATTAGAGTATGTCTTCATTAGTTCATCAAATAGCTACCAAAACAAAGAGACAAGAACACATGATGTTGGCTTTTTTCCAGAGCCAAAACCTCTCCCTCTTGGAGAGGAAAACCCGCACAAAATTCTTCTTATAGAGATTCCAATTGACGAATACTAAGACCATGACCCTTGACCTTTTAGGCCACTCCAAAACCAAGACACCAATCTTTTTCTTCATCAATGCTGAGATCATCATCACTGCTGCTCCATTACCGAGGTCTTCATCAATGAGATCTTCATATTTAAATATGTATAGGAGAGCTGCATTCAGATTCACTAATAACATGACAGTCTCATCGTGACTGTTCCTTCACTGAGATCATGACCTTTGTGGCTATATCTTCATCAAGAACGAGATAGTGATTGTACCTTAATGTATGCCAAGATAGTGTGTTACTATGAGATTCTTCCATCATGCCGAGACAGTGTGTGGTATAGTAGGATTCCTGAGATCATCCTTATCACTACGGTTATGTCAGCACTGAGATTTGTACCGAGAATGAGATTGTGTTTTCTTCACACAGTCATTCTTATGCTGAGAGTATCTCACTAAATTATTCATCTGAAATCAAACTGATACTTCTCCATCTGAGGTCCTGAACTACTATCTTAATTTGAGATTCCTGCACCTCCTGTACCCATCCGAGATTGCAGAGAAGTCCGAGATTTCTGAGTTGCACGTGGTGACTTTAGTCGCATATTTATAGTAGCTAGTCTCCCATATTTAGTTGACGTGTCAATGTGAACTGAGGTGTCTATTTATTGAGCCAACATGACATTTATGTATACTTTGAGGCCGACATGATTGTCTTCTACATCGTTTTGCTTGCAGACTTCTTTGTGTTTGTCTTGGAGGGCTGTTCTAGACTTGTATATATTTTACAGAGGCTCATGAAGAGCTCCTTATTCATGACTTTGACTCTTTGACCTTAAACATAAATCCTAAGGTTCTCAATGGGAGACATCTATAAACCTCTTTCTCATGAAACCCATGTAGCAAGGAATAATAAATTCATTTTACAAGAATCATAATTACAATGTCATGAAGACCGAACCTAGTTACACTTTCTTCAATACTCCCTCTTAGCCAGGGAGGTATTCATGATGGTACTTGGTCATTCTCAATCTGAAGTATTTCTCGTAAGAAGAATCGGATTGGTAACCCATCTGTATAGCATCATAGTAACCAACATTGTTTCCACAACAAGGCCTTGATTGACAACTCTATCTCTCATTAGATCAGAGCATAATGTGGGCGAGACCAATGACTATAAACACCTTCATCACTGTCTCTCAAGGTACATACCCACCCGGGTGTTCACTGAGTATGACCTTCTAGGACTATTCTCATCTTGGGTTCCCAACCCTCAAAGAATGTCGATCCTCTTTCCTACTCTTGTCTTGGATGCCTTGCACATCCTCAAAGAGCATCAGATGCCAGATGATTACCCAATCCTCCATTCTTTCTTCCAAAGTGAAGACAAGAATGTTGTGTCTATCTCTCCCTCTCAACTAGGGAGGATATCATGTGTTTACATTTCTCTTCATGGTCTTCACCTAGACTTACGACTATTAGTCCCGGTCTAGTGCATGACACATGAAATAGAAAAACACAACTGTCACTCCTTTTTAATCAGGGGTGATTCAGTCCAAGCTCCCTCTTCATCGGGGACTTGTCAGAGCTCCCTCTTAACTAGGGATTCTTCTATACATTAACAACTTCTTCTTGGGTCCGTAAGCTGCTTGATCAACTTGTCTCCTTGATGTCATGAAAATGAGTTGAGCTTCTTCCTTGTAGGGCAACAACCATCGATTACTTTCCTCCTTAGTTCATCATGTCATTTCTTTCTTCATAGAAAGTGGCCTTCTTCATATCTGGAACCTTCGTTATATGACTACTTCTTTCTCATCATGTTTCTTCCATCCACCACATGAATGCTAGTTGTACTTGTATTTACTACTCTTGTTTGAGTAGCCCTGCATTATCTGGATATTAGTCAAGAAATTGAAACATCATATTAAATCAAATCATACTTTACGATATGGCTCTTCATCATGACATCTTCTTATAGGTATCAACATCCTGCACACATATTGACACATCTCCCAAAGATATCCGTTGTCAAGGGTCTTCCTCTTTTTCAGACTTTCATCAGAGTCTTCATATCTTTCCGGGAGATTTCCTAGTCAAATCTTCTTGGTTTTTTTGATATTGATTTCCTTCATCATGGTTGCATATCTCACGATCTCTTTCTTCCTCATGGATTCCATTCCCAGTAGTTTTCAATCAAAGTTTCTTCATTGTAGTCAACCACCTCATACTTCATATGAGGACATATTATGTTGATTTCATCTAGTGTGACTTGTGCCTTCTTGCATCCTTTCAGAGGAGGAGATCCTTTTTTCTCTTGATCATGCTTCTTAAGATAAAAGCAATGATCTATGTTACCTGCAACCATATGACATGACATTATAATATTAAACACAATCATACATACCTTATTTTGCCTTCAGGTCATTGAGGCTTCTTCTAGCAGCTTCCTTGACTGAAAAGATCTTCAATCCCTTGATCTGCGTCATGTCATCACATCATCATCTCATAGATTCCATAAGTTGGAGTTCTTGTTGAAACACTTGCTTCCTTTTTAGATTAGTGAAGCTTATGATGAGGATTCAATCAAAGAATTTTGAGGATCTTGTATATCCCGAACTAGCAGATGTTTCCTTTTTGACTTGATGTATGATGAGCCTTGTGTTAGATGACTTCTTCCTTTCCTTCAATGTCCACTGAGGTTCCCAAGAGCTATATCCTTCATTTTTTGTCTGTCATGGATTTTTGTCCTTCATGATTCTCATGGTGATGTCACGAACTCCTGTTTCTAATGCTTCCATGATGCCATAATGCATCTTATTCTCTTGGTCATACTATAACACAAGATTTAGGAGCTTATGATAGGACTCTTTTGTGAGGGACACCATCTTACTCATAGTAGAGATTTGTTACTCCCTCTTTACTTGGCCCCTTTCTTTCTATAAACTTTCCATAGCATTGAATCTTAGCTATCCTATTTTGTCTTGCTTGAGGACCAAAATTGCCTTTCCTTTCTGCCCATGTTTGGGTTCTTCTAACCTTCAATACTTTTGCCATCAACTTGTCTTTCTCTATTTAGCATAGAGACCATAAGTTGTCAAATGAGGTAACCTTCTTATGCCATATATATTTGTTACCTTGATGATCTTGGTGCATTATAGATGAGTGATGGTTATCTTCCTTCCTAGATCTTGTAGATGAGACCTTTTGAAGATATCCTACATCCTTTGATCCCTTTACTTTCATGTAGATCAGAGTTCATGTGACCTTCTTCCTTGCACATTCAGAGAATGAGTTTATCTTATACATTTTCTTTGATGTCTTCAATGTTGCTATATGAGGGGATCTTATAAGTATCCATTTCCATAAATTTAGAGGAGATCTTTTAACGATTTCAGCTTCTTAGAGGATTATGACTATCCTCCTTCATGCAAGGAATCTTGATGGCCCATTGAACCTATAGATGTCCTTGCAATCATGAAATCATTTAACCAAACTTGATTATAGAATGAAAAGATACTTACTTGTCATGTAAAGATGAAATCTTCACCTAGATCATGTTGATGAGGAAGATGTATGAGGGCTTCTTCTTGGATGATCTTCTTCTATACCCCAGAGAGAAGTTAGTTCCCCATCGTTACTACATACCCGCCGAGAGGGAGGGGGGATACCCATGCGCCATACGATAGAATGGATAGATGTGTTGCTATAGTGAGCTGACTAGCTTGTGGGGTAGGGCTAGGGGCATGCAGTGAATGGATTCGTGCAGTGGGTGAACACGGCTTCTGCGATTGGCTTCAGTGAATGGTTTTGTGCAGTGAATGAATATGTGCTACAATGAGGTGCCCCAATGAGGTGCCACAAACGAATATATGTAACTAGGTGAGCAATACCTTCTTCACGACAAGAGCGGGTTACACTGCTCGTTATATACGATTCACCTGTTGAGGAGGATCATGCGCTATAAGCAAACATTGTGCTAGTTAGGTAGAGGACAGTCAGGGAAGTGGGTTATGACAGAGTTATTGATTGAGGGCCCACATGAGAGGGGTTCCCACGGACTACAACACTCATCCGACAGAGGGGTGGTCAACGGACGGACGATTGACAACCCACGTCTAACGAGAGGAGAACTTACCCATAGGGACTGGGATTACCCCTACGGAACAAGAGTTACTACCTCCACTGGATGCCATGACGATGCATTACTTATGATGCACCTGTTTGAGGACCATATGCCAGTCATAGCCCATAGGCACTGTCAATAGCCATTGTTGATAGAAGGTCCTTGCCAGAAGCTCTAGTCACATGGAAGTTCTAGTCACGTGGAAGCTCTAGTAACGTGCATTAAGCTCTTGTCGATGCCAGAATGAAGCTCTACTCCATGGGGAAGCACTCATCAAACCTATACTCAGTGGAGTGTATTAAGCTCTTGTCGATGTAGGAATGAAGTCTATTCCGCCGGGGCATGAATGAAGCTCTAGTACGTGTATTTCAATTTGTACGTGCCCACCTGTTGGAGATGATCCCCCGTTACCAATTGTTGGACGTGACTAGTTCTCAATACCCCGTGCCTTGTAGGTGGTGGTTGTGGTGCTGGTGATCCTACGTGTTTACCAGTTCAACGTGAACAAGAAGCGATTCTATGTGCGTGAACAATTTCTCAATCCCCCCAGGAGGTAGTGGTTCTTTGTGTGTGAACAGTTGATCATACCCATCAGGATGTGGTGCCGATTCCCTTGGTGAGCCCCAGTTTGATAGCCCCCGCATTCTCCCGCATTCCCCACCATTCCCCATTTCCCAATCCCATTAATGCATTCCGTTCAATATGCATTCTACCATTACCCAATCCCCCTTTCATTCATACCCTTTCAATAAGCCCCTTTCACTTTACGATACGATACAATGGTTACACAATGAGGTTTTCACAATCAGGTAGGTTTTTCCCATTAGGTTTGCTTACCGATGGAGGTGGTTTTCTATGAGGTTACACAATTAGTACAGACACAATTAGTGCAGACACGATGGATGATGAACAAATAGGTAGGGTGAGTGATGCTCTTCAATCGATGGGTTTTGTTCGGGATAAGGTCTTTCAATCAACAAATGCGGTTGAATTTCAGTAGTCGGAGATAAGGGAAGATGGTTACAATGAAATCAAATTGGCTGGGTGCAGAACAATATTGGTTGGAAGAAGCGGAGGCTGGAATGCCGGGCCTTTCTCTTCATCTTTATGTGGTAGACTCGGGTGCCCACCTACCTCCTCTCTATGGAGAATCATTTTGAAGCCCTCGTCGGCATTATCAGATATATTTACAACAAAAATAGATACGGCGGTTTTGCAGCATGAAATAGTTACTTATGCACTACGAGGCGAGCTAGTAGGTTAGAGAAATCCTTTCAATAGAAAAGGTTGCTCCCTTTTGATGAGGATGATTTGCTTCTTACTCGGATGGTCTTCTTCTAGGGCAAGGAGATGATCCTTGCTTGATTTCATAACCTTGGAGATGACAATGCCTTCTTGCCTTCAATATGCTTTACCTTCTTTTGTAGGGTAGGTCTGGATTGCTTCGATCTTTTCCAAGATGATAAGATCTTCATTTTGAGGTTCTTTCTTATTCTGTTATGGAGATTCCAATAGACGAATACCAAGACCATGACCCTTGACCTTCTAGGCCACTCCATGACCAAGATACCAATCCTCTTTTTCATCAATTGCTAAGATCATCATCACTATTGCTCCATCACCGAGGTCTTCCTCAACGAGATCTTCAGATTGAAATATGTATAGGAGAGTTGCATGTAGATTCACTGATAACATGACAATCTCATCATGACTGTTCCTTCACTGAGATCATGACTTCATCAAGAACGAGATAGTGACTGCACCTTAATATATGCCGAGATAGTGTGTTACTATGAGATCCTTCCGTCATGTCGAGACAGTGTGTGGTATAGTAGTATTCCTGAGATCATCCTTATCCTAAGTTACTGGATTCAATAGGGGGAGGGCGAAGTTCGATGGATCTGCAGATCTGATGCGGATCCGGATCTGCCAGAATACGTGGAAAATGTGGCAAGTGGTGGATCCTTGTCGATGGAAACGAATCTCATATAAGTTTGTCGGAACTGGCGAAAGTGAAAGCAAATTCCGTGAATGCTTTTAGGTTTTTGTCTTTTCGTTAAAGGTTAAAGTGTGCACTTTGGTCCCTCTTTGTTGGCAGTGCACCCTACTCTTGAGGAATAGGCAGAACAAGGGAGGAAGGCACGACTGCTTATGCATCGACGACTTCTTCATCACTGTTCGTCGCACTTGTAATCTGATATTCGAACCTCATTTGAGAGTTTGTTTCAATTTTTTTTGGTTCCCCAATTCCACCGAAACCCCTCTTTAATTCCAATTTCCGGGTGGGTTAGGGAGAGAAAAGACACAGGTGAACAACCCTTTTCCATTTCCAATTGGCATGATCGGGAAATGAGATTTAGACCTTGTAAATGGTTCCATGTCCATTATATATATTAATTGTATAGATCATCCGGTTGATATCCATCCCCGATAGCTTGTATTGTGCCATCCAGTGGATTGTATAGATTCATTTGTTTCCATATATATTTTATTTTTGGAATCAGGGGAGGCCGAGTCAACAATGACAATTAAATTCTCTAAATAAGTCGGTCTTGACACCATCTTATCTATCACATGACATATATTCACTGTAAGCATCAATATATTAGAAATACCACATCATTTGTCCATGTTCTCTTATCTTATTATTAGAAATTTAGGAAGATAATTCTAAAAGTGTTTGATGGTTTCGGGGAGTATTTGATTTTTAAAGTTTAATGTGTTTTTAAAAATTTAAAAATGTTATTATATTTTAATTTTTTTTTGTACTTGATGTATCCGGATCTTGGATTTTCAAAAAACTAGCGAATCCAGATCCATATTCGTATCCATATCCAAATCATGCTAACTTAGTCCTTATCACTATGATTATGACAACACTGAGATTTGTACCGAGAATGAGACTGTGTTTTCTTAACTGAAGAAAGAGCAATATAAGCAGTGACGAAGAAGACAATGACACAACCATAAGAGAACAGATTGGTCCACGACCAAGGAAAAACCCCACAAGGGGGAAACCCTTTCAAATCTTCTTCTTTAATAGATCGTCATAAAAAGATTTCAGCAGAGAGTACAATGAACTCAATACATATGTTTGCAGTGGATACCAATAAATCAGAGCTATAGATCTATAGATTTGTACAACAACAGAGGGAAACCCAGATCCACCAGATCACTGAAGTCAACTGAAGCCAAGATGCCAAAACCTAGATTTGAACCTTGGACGCTCTCATTAAAATTGTATGTGTGCGTTCGAAACAACTTGGAAAGTCTCTCGGACATTGTGTGAGGGCGTCTACGACTGCTTGGACACTCTCAAGACGACTTTGTTCGTGCGTCCGGGGTAAAACACACCAAAATTCCTTGGACGCTCCCTTACAGTTGTTGTGCGTGCATCTGGGACACAACCTGGACGCTCTCTGGACCACTTTGTGCGAGCGTCTGAGGACTAATGCAGCCAAATCTGACTCCGAACCCTTGGACACTCTCGTAAGCCTGTGTACCGACGTCTAGGGCTCTTTTGGACGTTGTCTTGTCCACTTTGTGCCAACGTCCAGGGACTAAAATGCCCTGTTCTGTGCCAACGTCCAGAACCCAGAAAATCCTAACTCAGAGTGAACCTCACCCCTGTGATTTTGGACCCTTGTGTGAATTCATTCTGTCGAACTTGTGCGAACCAAGACAAAAGAGAAGAATAGAAAATGGTTTGATCAATGTGACGAAATGAACTTGAGGTCGCTTCTCTTTATAGGCTTTCCTGAGGGTTCACTTGAGGTTAAGGTTGATCCACGTAGTTACACACGTGGTTAGGGCCGACCCATTCCATAATGTATGTATGAATAAAATAATTCAAAACTTAACTTCTGCTTGACCAAATTGGGTGATCTTTAGGTCCATTTTGGTCCTCTCGAAAAGAGGATTTTAATGCAAACATCATCTCAGTCATCTGATCTGTCCAATGTGGAATTTGACCCTAGTTGCAAAAATTAACAGGTTTGGTTCACATTTCCAGGCATTCCTGTTTCGGAAGCTTGTACACTTTTCCATGTTCTGTGCAACTTGAACTTATCTTAATATGAATATCCCCATAATTAGCAAAATAGGTCCCCGGGACACTGCCTAGGACATCTCCATATAAAAAAGCAGGTGAAATAGTAACTAATAAAACTGGCTCAGAGGATTGTTTTCTTCACAAATATTCTGTCAGCTGATGCCTAATTAGGTGATTTTGTGCCTGTTGTTTCTCATCCAGATAACTTCATTGAACTGTGTATATAGAAACCAGTAATAAATGGCACAGATGGAATGCTAACCCTTCCTTCATAGAAATGAAATCATGCCCTTCTATTAGCTAGTGAAATGCAGCAATCTTCGAAAGGGATGCAAGTCTCACAATAAGTTATACAGGTATGTCCTCATGATTGAACTGTGTGTGCACTGTGAACAGAGTACTGTATGTTAAGGATGTGTATTAGTTTTGTGCATGGTTGATTTATCGGACACCGAACTTGTAATGCAGACTGCGCTGGGGGGTAATGGCTAATTTTAGCTGATGTAAGGCATCTTATATTTTTTTGTTGTGTTGAAGTTACCGGCTTCTTCACTATAACTTAATCTCTAGAAGATAAAAGCATGTGTTTTTTATCGGTGTGGTATTCAAGAGAAACATTGTTTATTGTAAAAGCTCCATTGTCATTCTGGATGAGGCTGCTCAATTATTGCTATATTTTGTTTTAGTGATATAGGGCGGGCCAAAAAGATCAGGTGACTAACATTATGTGTCACAAGCTTCTCATGTTAAAAAGTGCAATGTGCAAGAATTTGTGTTAGTGAAGTTTTAGTGTGCATCTGAATAATTATTTTATAAACAACTGTTGTGGAGCTCTTTGCACATCTGAAATCTGTCAGTCGAGATATATATATCCTTATATACATAAGATGTTCTCATAAAGGTGGATAATGGATGAAAATGTTGGACGAATTATCTCTCTTGTTTACTTTTTAATGATTTTCTTATTTAGTGCATAATGCATATTCCATTGATCTTTCCTGGTTTGATAGGAGATAATAAAATGGTTTGAAGGTGGCGTGAGACATTATGAATTTGCCTATTATGTGCAGGTATTTTCGAATTGATCCTCAACCAGGACGCAAGTAAGTGCCCTCTCCTGTATTTATGGGTTTTTGGGTACTGTTGAGAAAGAGACTTCTTCACCTTTTCTTGCTATTCTAAATTTGCACCCTTTATAAGATGTTAATGCATCTTGTAGAATGTGAGAAAATTGTCAGAGAACTAGGAAAATATGAAGGGAAGTGCTTTTGTACTATATATTCTTCATTTGACCAGGGTAGGGTGTGATATCAATGCTCAGTGCACTTGTTCCTAGCCAGCCTGGCGAGAAAGCTATTAATTATCCACCTCGTTTGGTCGACGCCAATACAGATTTTGATGGAACAATCGCTCCTCAGCCTTCTCAGGTGGTTTTTTAGGGTGCAATGAAGTCGTTTTTCAGTTTGCAGTTGTAAACTAGTAATGTGATAATGAATATCCATAAAGTTTAGGGATGTTATACTAGCTCTATACTAGCTGTTCTTATTCCTGTCCTGAATTTTTAAGGCACTGCCACATTTTAATCTGACCGGAGTTAAGTTTTGCTCATGTTAATTTTCGCAACTAACTTCAAATCATGTTTAAAATTCAGGTATCTTCTGGGAATGCACCATCTGGTTCAATTGCATCAGCTGCAGTACCTGCTGTTAGACCACTTCCTCAGCAAATGCAGCTAATGGGTATGCAAAGAATGCAGAATCCAGGCATGGCTGCTTTCAACTTAGGTGCACAGGCAAGCATGTCAGGACTCAATCACAACAATATTGCTTTGCAACGTGGTTCTTCTCAACAACAAGCTCATCAACAGGTTTTCATTCCATTCAGTTTGGATTATACTTGCACATCTTGTGATCCCAAACAAACTATTTATGGATACCGATGGGAGTGGGATCATTTTTGCATGCTACTTGTTTATAATTAGTCTGTAGTTTGTTGACATTATGATGATGCTTACATGTAACTCTCTGATCGTTGAGCAGGTTCGGAGAAAAGAACCCAATAGTGGGTTTCCAAATACAGGATATCCACCACCACCAAAATCAAGGCGCTTATAAGGATGAACTTCATGTGGAAAGTTGTATAAAATGCATGTGAAGTCACTTCATATGTCCCTTGGTACGGCTGCCAAGCACTTCATCCTCTAATCAGTTGGTGTCTTGGATGTTGTCAATCCAACATGTGAGGCCAGACCTTGATGTTGGCCATATATGGTGCTGATTGGTGTTCAATGGCTGGACTAAGAGACTCTTGTCCAAATTTAACAAGAGGCTATATTCTCTCTCCCAGAGAGGTCCTTGCCTATGCCAGAAATTTCAAAATGATGTCAGCCAATTCATCAGGTTATATTTCTGAATTAGCAGAAGCATTACATGAATACCTGTTACCTGATGGAAACTAATCTTTACCTGATGGAATGGAGTGATCAGATTAGGCATCCTTTAGGGATTTGTATGGATTTAAGAACGCAGATCCTTGGATGCTCTGGTTACATGAATACTCCTTAGGGAATCAGTCAGACATTTTAAATTAACTTCCATATCTTTGAAGGTTCTTTTCTCTTCAGGCAGTAGATACCCAATTATATACCAACCTTGTATTAATTGCTGAGCATTCAGCATGACTTCATTTTTCTTCAGACGTTTAGGTATCATTTATGTTTTGACAATAAATAATGTGCATATGATTCTTTGGAAGCCCTGGATATAAGATCAGTTATAAGACTTACCTACCCTGGGGTAACTTGTCATGCATCATTAACCTTGATATCTTTGAAGGTTCTTTTCATCTTGGCAATGGGACCCCAATCATATAACAAGTTATGATTAGTTGTGAAGCATTCACTGTCACTTCATTTTTCTTTAGGCACCAATGATATGTTTGACAATAAATAGTGTACATATGATTTTGTGAATGGTCTGGATATAAGACTACTTAGCCTCAGGGAACCAGACATATTTTTAGGTAACTTGAATATTTTTGAAGGTTCTTTTTCCCTCGGGAAGTGGAATCCAATTATAAAACAAGTTTGGATTAGCTGCTAACTATTCCTTGTCACTTCAGTTTTCCTTTAATTGTGTAGCCACCATTGATAGTTTTGACACCATAGAGTGTACATATTCTTTTTGAATGCATGATGTCTGTGCTTGATTTATTCAAATTCAATTTTGATGGAGATAGTGATGACCACCTTAGAACATTAGGGATATGATTTGTCGTGCTAATCATGCACTCCTTTTATGCTATTTATAGGCATTGCTTAATGTGAACTTTTAACTATTTTCCATGATGAAAATTATAATTTTTAACTACCGCCTTAGAAATGGACTTTGCCAAAATTAAAACAGCAAGCAAAGAGAAATAAAGCAAAACACATAGTTTGTGTTAATGTAAGGAATTTAATTTACACAGTAATATATGCATATGGCAAAGCTTGCCATACATGTTGATTTTGAAGCTTTAGAAGGTCTTTTGCGTAGGCTTGTGTCTAGCATGCAGGAGAAGAAGTCCTCTTTTGGTGGTTGTTTGAGAGGAACAACTAATGATTTCTTTCCTATGTTTAACTTAAGAAAAACACATCAATTTATTTAATTAATTAATGTTGACTAATTGAGCAAATTTCTAAAGAGAAATATTTAATAATTTAAGTGACTTAGATTTAATCTCAACCATTGATTAAGTGGGTTAGGAGTTAATCCTAGCCATCTATCACTTTGGAGGTTGAGGGTTAGCGGGTTTGTTCAATTTGAAAATATAAGGAATCTATGTTAGAAAATTAGAAAGGTAGAAAATTTTTCTTATGTTGAAAATTACTTGTGAAACTCTTGTATTCTTATTAACCTCTTTTATGTTCTTCTTTCATCTTCTTTTCATCAAGCAACTATCAAATCAAAAGCATTAAGATTAGCGACACTAGATATAGGCACTCAGGCAAGGCAAAACCCCTATGAAGGGGAAAACCCGGTTAAATACTTCAACTAGTAGATTTCAACCATTCAAGCTTCAGAATTTCAGCCCTACAATAGAATTGCAACTTCAACCCTCTTGCAACAGTCTAGAAACTCACATGTGTGGTAGAAGATAGAGAATTTCAACTTGCTTTTGCTTGACAAGTGTCTCCTTTCTCGTTAGGGTTTTCTCCTTGTTAATTTTTGGCAGCTTAGGGACAAATCCTTTGGACAATCTTCCTCATCAAGCAAAACCCTTCCTAGCCATTGAAAGAATTTAATTTGGTTAAAGAAAAATATATTTTAATATGGAAACCCACGTGCACAAAATGGACAAGTCGACCCAAAAGGAAATTGGACACGCCCTTGGATGGCTATAAATACAAGTCAACTGACACTCATTTGGAGATCATCAATCATTCTTCTTCCTTTGGTTTTGGCTTGCGCATGCTTAAGGTTGGTTCGCACAGGTCCGAATTGTAGGGTCCAAAACTCACACATGTGATTAGGGTTTTGGTTCTCAATCGTAGGGTTGCCACAAAAGATTTTCGACTACAATTGCATGCATGTAAGCCTATGCATGTGGTTGGAGGGTTTCAACTGCACACACGTACACTCTTCGTGTGGCTGAAAACTAGGGTTTTATTTCACCAGTTGATTGCAGAATTCGACAGTTGACCGCATATATTGATAGTTGACCTCTGGTTTCTGAATTAGGTTTTTAATTATTAACATTGTTGGGTTCATCTCTTGGATGTTGTTTAGTCGATTTTGCTGGATAATTTTGTCACTGAAGATATGGATCATTGTTCTCTCTTTGCGAAAACATTTAATGACAATCTAATAAGAAGAAGAATTTGAAAGGGATTTCCCCTTTGCGGGGTTTTTCCTTGGTCTTCGATCAATCCTAGTATCTCTACATGTGAATGATTTTCTTCTATTATTACTTTATGTTCCACTGCATTGATAATTATATTGTTCTTTTATATAATTGCATATGTTGTTGAATAATGTTATAATGTTGTGGGGTGAATTAAATGTCAAAATGATAAAATGCAATTATCTATAGAAAATAACAATATAGCCCTAAGAAAAATTAACATGTTATTAGAGTTGGGCTAAAGAAAAGTCATTGAGATCGCCCTTGAGAGGACACCTTTGATGAAAACAAGAGATGATAGAGGAGACCTAAAATAATACTAGGGTTTGAAGGAAACCTTAGTAATCTGGTTATTAGGGTTTGATGAATATTATGAGGACAAGGTTTGGGAGAAACCTTGCAATATGATAAAAGCTGAAGCATGATCAATGAAAAGTTGTTCTAGTAGTTGTGACAGATTTAGTGTAACCCTAGTTGCGTTAATCTCAATTAGGCTTGGTTGCTAGTGAAGTCGATGGAAATATTGAAGGCAAGGTTGTTTCAAGAGGATGATGACCTCTCATTAAAGATAAGTACCTTTTAGATTTATGTCTTCATATTTATTGTTTTGATTATTACTTATACTTCCTGTTACCCACCACTTCGTGGGTGATATCCTCAAGATAAATTTTTCTCCATGATGAACCTCAGTGGGTAGCCAATAACCCCTTGCAGTGTCTTACTAGCTCGTTGTGCCATTTCTCTGCCACCTGAGCTAGCCATGTGGTCCCTCACCCACTTGTATTGATCATATGTTTGAAGGTGGGCCTCCTAAATCTAAAGGTATGTTTTGTCATTTGGTAATTGAGTATTGGGTTTACTTATCATGGATACTTTTACGTATGGATTGATGGGGGGATTTGGCAGAAAGGGTGGGCTTATTTTGTGTTATTGTCCCCCTGATTTCTTTTGGATGTTACTTTTTGGATCTTAGTCCCGTGGGATCTCCTTTATTGACCATTTCGTTCTAGGGAGGTACTACTTAGGAAACCTTGACTTTGGGTGCGTGGCACTGCTCTTTTAGCCGCATATATTATTCCCTTTCCACTCACTATACCCCCATTCATCATCTCTCCGACCTGGGTCCACATAGGGCCAATCTCCCTATCCCCTTGCCCTCACCTTGGGTCTGACCTAGAATGATGCCTCGAAGGTTTAAGCAGCTAAAAGAAAAAGAAATATCATAATTGGCTACATTTAATAGGAAATTGTACAACAAAATGCAAAAGATGGCCGGGACAAATAATTAGCATGTGGACAAAAGCCAATACATGAGCTTTACCCCAATCCATGGTCATCACCCTGGTTCCATAGGCCCTAGATGAACCTCCTTTATCAATTAGGAACCATGATTTTCCCAACCTCTGGAGGGCAATGAACCGCCTTAGCCTAAAGGGGGATAATCACTACTATATCTTACACATCATGCTCTTGTTCTTTGAGCCTTGAGTAGTTAATTAAAGAAAATTCATAAAAGGAAAATGCATATAAAGAAGCGTGAAAAAATCAATGTCGGGGCACTTCATGTACGATGATTGCGCCATCCTACACATTACATACCTAGGTGTGGGCTTTCCCTTATCCAACTACCCCGATGCCCCAATATGTGGCCTAGGGTTGCCCCTTTCATTCCCTATTCCATTCCACTTATTTATCATTTGCCACCCCCTTTAGATGGATGTATCTTGTACATACTATCCCTTTTAAGAGTTGAAACCACCTAATAAGGTACTTGGTTAATCCCCCACCTCATATTCCATATGAGGACATACTATGTTGATTTCATCTAGTCAATGTGTGAACCATGCCTTCATGCATCTTTCCAAAGGAGGAGATCGATTTTCTTCGATCATGGTCATGAGATAGAGCATTTACCCATGCAACCATAAGACAAAATGAGTCAATTAAATACATGCATACATACCTCCGTCCTTCTTTTTGTCATCTAGGCTTCCTTCAACAACTTTCTTTTCTTGATTGAGATCACTTCAACCATATCGACATGTTTCATTCCTTTGTCACCATACCATCATCCTTTTAAATAATAAATCCCATAGAAGGTGGAATTTTCAGCAAGACACTTGCTTCTTCCAAGAGAGGTGAACCTTCTAATGAAGGTTCCAACAGAGTATTTTAATTATTCTCATCCTGCAAATGGCCCTTCCTAATGATGATGATGTATGATGAAATCTATGCTAGATGATCTTCTATTACCCATAAGTATTACTTATGCTTTCAATGAGGCTAATAAGAGCTCCTTTGATGATTGTTATATACTTCTACTTCGGCTATCTTTTAAGCTTATTATGAGCTCTTGCTTCAATCATATGTTTTTATGATGCTATCTCCTAAAATGATGCATCCTATAATTCTTATAATGTTTCCTTTCATGATAGTTATACTTTACATAAACCTGGAAAGAACTTGATGGAGGAGACTATTTAAATCATAGTAGAGATCTTTTACTTCCTCTTTCTTTGACTTCTTAGTTTTAGCTTCTTCCACTTCTTTGGTGATATGGGATTCTTCCCTTCCTCTTTTTTTGTTGTCCTTCTTGGATTTAGGACAATTTATCTTGTAGTGTGCATATTCATGACAACCATGACATTGGATTTTCGGCATATCCTTGCTCTTTTTTTGAGGATTGAATCTTATAAATTTTCATTTCTTCATAGCCATAGTAGAAAATGCTTGTGCTTTCTCATTTGATCCCACATTGTTTTTTGCCTTCACCCTGGTTTCTTCAATTTTTCACAATGACCAAAGTTCATTGAATGGGGTAGCTTCCTTCTTTCCATAGATGCTTGATGTAAAGTTGCCTCATTCCTCAGGTAGTGGATTGAGCACTATCATGGTCATTTCTTTATCAGACATTATTTCTCCCAACTCTTATACTTACGAAGAATAATTCTACTAGTTTATTGTATATTTCTTCTGATGTCTCCAACTTGACACATAGGGAATGAGGGGATCCTTGATGGATTCAATGAGAATTATTTGAGCCCTTACTTCTCCTTTCATATACTTTTCTAGAGCCTGAGCTTCTTCCTTTGGAGGCTTAGTAATTGATCCCTTCACATGTTCAACGACTTCATTTTCTATGAGGATCAAATATGTCCTCTTCTTCCATGCAAGAAAGTTTGATGACCCAACCAATTTATTGTTTTCCTTGAAAAATGAAGTCATTTTGATAACATTAAAATATAAATGTACTTAATTTTCAAGTGAAAATTCTTCTTGATGACAATATCTTCAACTTGATGCCTTCTTGATTTTGATTATGATGTTTATAATAGAAGATGTCTTCTTGATGAATATGTCTTCCTTCAAAAGTGACCCTTTAAAGAGGGAGAGATTAGCGTGATTCCTTGATGATGATGACAATGGCTCTTCTTGATTCCCTTAAACGTAGAGACTTCAAGATGCTTCAAATTGTAGTCCTTCTAGGTAGGATCCCTGAGATATTCTTTGATGATGATGTGCGAGCTTCCTGACAATGCTTCAAGTGAGAAACCCTTCTTTTTGATAAGCTAGGGTTTTGAGGTATTTTTTTCTTGTACTTGGTCCTTGTGAATGTCTTCTTGATGGTATGATGTCAATTTTTTTTATCTTTCTTGATACTTCCTTTTGATAGTCCTTCTAGTGCTTTCTCATTTGAGTGTCCTTATTTTAGCTACATTTCCTTGTCTTATCACCTTAGCTCTGATACCATATTGAGAAATCTAGGGGCAACTACACTAGGTGATTTCTCTTACTTTGATAACTTCTTGTGATATATTTTTACTTATCTTGATTAGATTCTTATTCAAATTTATTATTATTGTGCTCTTATCATCAAACAACTACCAAAAAATAAAACAATGACACAAGACGACACAAGATTATAGGCTATCAGCCATGGCCAAAACCTCTCCTTTTGAGACAAAATTCTTCTAATGTGATTTTTCCGAAAATATTTCTATCATACAACTCTTCTCTTATAGAAATTCAATTCATGAATTCCAAGACCTATGACCCTTGACCAAAACTCCTCCAAGACCAATTAAACCTTCCTTCTTGAATGGCACAAATTCTAGCAACGAACCTCAACCTTCTAGCAACTTCTTTAACAACTTCGACCTTACAGATTCACAACTTCAACCTTGATGAAACTTTACAACTTCGACCTTGCAACTTCACAACTTATACCTAGAATTGGCTTCAAAACTTCAACCTCACAACTTTATAGCTTCAACCTAGAAGAAAATTCACAATTTTGACCTTACAACTTCACAAATTTTATCTAGAAGCAACTTCATCGTCTTGACCTAGAAGCAAGTTAACAACTTCGATCTTGCAGATTCACGAAGCAACTTCAGAATTTCGTCTTACCCGAAAACTATAGAAACCCTAACACAAGAGAGAGAGGGCGATGCCCAAAACTTCGATCTTGCTCTTCTTCTTTTTCTTTTTTGTCCCTTTTCTAGCTTCTATCTTAGGAAATCGAACTTTCTTGAGAGTGTGTCCAAATGAGGTTGAGTTCCTTCTTATTTATAGGCTTTTGAGGGGTACAAATTGCTATCTTTAGGCTGACTTGTCTCTTCATGTAGGCCGACTTGATCTTTGCGCCATGATGAGGTCTTGGAGGGTTTTTTGACTTTCTTTTGACTCAAATAAATTTTCTTTACAATATGTAACATGCGCAAAAGGGTCTTTCATACATGACAATGACTCAATTGACTTGTAGACACCATGACAAGCCCTAGAAGCACTCACTGGATGCTTGACCTAAAAATTAATCTCCCTTGAGCATGAAACCCATGCCTGAATAATAATAATAATAATAATAAATTTGTTTTTCTCTTCTCATTAAATACATAAAATCACGATAACATATGTCATTATGAAGACTGAACCTAGTTATATATTTCAACAGATACCTCATTTTGATCTGATTCTATAAGAAGGAGATTGTTAGGGTTTTCCCTAGGTTGTGGGTTTTGCCATAGTGTTGAGCCTATATCTTGTATCTATTGTCTCTTGTGATCTTCATGTTTACTTTTTGATAATTGCTTGATGAAAGAGAATAAAAATAATTTACTAATAAGTCAACAAAGTTCACAAGTAGTTAATGAGTTAAGGAGAATCAACATTAATCGACAATCACATTGATTTTCCAACATGTTATCAAAGCTAAGGCTAGCAAAAGGAGCCTAGAAGATCACTCTCGTTGGCATAAATGAATATTACTCTACAATATTTTATCAAGTCATGGCAAAGGTGAAGTTCTGCGACTGTAAATGTAATGATTCCACTTTAATTCAGTACACGATTCTTAGGATAAGGAAGCTAGTTCCACTGTGGTATGGTACCTATGATTATCGGCATAAAAAACAATCCAAGTACCATCTGAAATGAAGATGATTTTATCTTAGACACAATCCAAATTATCCTTTGGCTATCTGAGATCTAGAAATTCAAGTTTGATGATACATTGATCTATTACTTTACAAGGTTTCTTTTCATGCAAATTATATGATTGTTACTATTAGGTCCCTATACTACTAGTGTAACCCGTTACTGTTATTAGTACAACCCACTTATTATATTGATGTACCCATGTAGTGCCCATATTGTTACTATTGTGCCCCATAGAAGCTCACTATTGTTATTATTTTGCCCTTACATTATTATTGTTATGTAGGCTCTGATTATGTTATGACCCCTTAGACTCCTATATATAGAAAGGAGATTTTTTCATTTGTATCATCGAATAATTGTTCATTTATGTAATGTAAAGGAGGTTTCCCCCTCGAAGAGGCTAAATTCTAAGGCATTGATCTCTCTTTTCCATCTTTTCTTGAGCTGGTTTCATAATAGGTTCATAAATGTAGAAGAGGTATCACACATTATATATACAATTTATATTTTTTCCTTTCTTTTAATACACAATAATCTATGATAAGTATTACTTTCTTGATCAAGTTAGAAAGTGGTAATTAATTAGTTTTCACATTAATTAATCTAGTTTGGAAAGATGTTAGGATTCATGAACCTAAGTGTAGGAGTTGAAATTGTGAAATCAAAGTTCCAAGAATAAAAGGAAACAAGG
>APFE031676418.1:0-25627 GCA_000404065.3 Pinus taeda | reverse complement strand
TATATATAGAAAGGAGGTTTTGTCATTTGTATCATCCAAGAATTGTTCATTTATATAATGTAAAGGAGGTTTCCCCCTCGAAGAGGCTGAATTCTAAGGCGTTGATCTATCTTTTCTATCTTTTCTTGAGCTGGTTTCATAACACAATGAATAGAAACTTTAGAGGAATACATATAATTTTGCAAGGTATGCTATTCTTCTATTGTTGCTAGGTGTTGGGTCTAAGTTTGGATTGTTTGGTTAGTTGTATTAAGGATGTTCATAAGGGTTTTGAATAACAAGTATGGACACTCTAGAAACTATGACTTGGTGTGATAAAATAATTATTGTGTGGGTTTCCCTATGTGCCCTAGTTATTGTGATTTTGTGTAACATGTCACTGTTGAGAGGGTTGGACTAGTAAACCCTAAGTATTATCATCTTGGTGGATCAAGAAGAATGTTGAGAGGGTAGTTTAAGTAAGCCCTAGGTTTTTCATGCTTGGAACAAGCAAGAGATAATGAGAGTGTTGAGTGTGAAAACCCTAAGGATAGTGAAGTTGTATACATTCACCATCAAATGAGTTGTGTTTGTGAAGGTCTTATGATAGAAGTTTTGGAGCTATTGAAACGCAGTTTGATTGGTGCCCTAAGGACTATTAAACAATAGGATAGTACAAGGGATAAAGATAGCCATCTAAAGAAGTAGCTGGAAGACTAATAAGAAAGAATGTTTGAAGACCCTGGGAGTTGACTACTTTGGAAAGGATTATAATAACAACTAGAGGGAAAATTTATTTGAGACTATATAGTTGTGTTGACTGATAGAGATTGTTTCAAAAGGTTAGAAAAATTATGGATTGGCTAATGTGTGATAATTAGTCTATTGAAGAAATTGTGTGATGGACTATCTTAAAGGAAGAAAATAGTGCAGGAAGTAGTGGTGATCACATTTGAAGATGATGTAGGTGAAGACCTCAAGTACATGACAATGATATGTTAGGAGGAAGAGTTGGAGCCCTTGAAGTTGCAAGGTAAGCAATATTAATTGGTAAGAGGGATGATACATGAAAGCTACAATTAAAAGTAGTTGATGTAAGAGAAGTATGAGTACTTCTGACACAAGTTGAGGCTTGTTGATAAATTCTCCCTCTCTGAGAGGGAGTGAGCATGGATTTCTCCTCTCAGGTTGAGAGGGAGTAAGGCTGGAAATTGGTTCTCCCTATGTCATGTGATAGGCCAGGACTAATAACTGTAAGTTTAATGCATGCATCATGGATAGGGAGAATGATGATTTGAATTAGCTTGGTTCTCTTTGTGTGAAGTACTGTGATGAATTAGGATTGATATCCTAAGTCAAGTACATGGACATGGATAAGGAGAATGATGGATTGGATAAGTATATTGGATAGATATTCTTGAGTCATGTAATGTGATGAATTAGGATGGAGAATCTAAGTCACATGGACTTGGATAAGAATGGTCCAATGGACAGACATTTCCTTGAGGGAAATAGTCCGATGGTAGATATACTCTGGGTATCCTAGGTGGAGTATGTACCATGGTGAGGTAGTGTTGTGTCTTATGGAATGCCTCCCAAAATTTTTCTCTAATATTGTGAGAGATAGAGTGTACCTATTAGGGCCTTGGTAATGTGACAATGTTGACTATGATGATATTTGGATGCTTATCAATCTGGATCCCTTCTTATGAGAATATTTCAACTTGAGACAGACCTGTTGAATCATTATGAATACCTCCCTAGTTAAGAGGGAGTTTTATAAAAGTAACTAGGTTCAGTCTTTGTAATATTTCTAATTGGAATTTAACAGTGAATAACATAAACATGCAAGTACAACAAACCCAAAATTTCATGCAAGCATAAATATCAGATAACACAACAATTGGCACCAAAACCAAGTCTTTTATTAAAATTTTGAGATGAAAGAGTACAATGTAGCTGAGGAAAGATGAACCTGGGCTTGATATAACAAGCAAGAACAAACCTAGGTTGTGAATCTGCTACTTAAGTGCTGGAGAAATTTCCCACTAAGGCTCTGTGCTAGCCCATAAATATTTGCTACTGTTGGAGAAAGGAAATGGTGATATTTGCTTCCTCTATGATTAGAATCCCCTGAAATTGCAGTTGGTGCCTTTCCTAAATTATCTCAACTAGACCCAAAAAAAGGAACTGGTCTCAAAACCCAACAATTGAGAAACCCACAAAAAGTGTGAATTTCCTCCTTGACTAGCAATACACCCCCCCCCAGAAAATAAATTTGAAATAGGTGCCAAACCTCCTAGAAATCCCGCTAAAAATATCCCCAAAATCTTCCTTGGGAACCCACTAAATCAACTCCAATTCCCATTCTTTCACCCCTCAAGCCAAACTCCTCCAAGACGTGCACAAGCCCTACCAATAAGCCTTTGCAGAACTCTAGAAATGAGAGATTTGAAACTGCAATATCCCCTCAGAATAAACCCCACAAACTATAGGAAATATTTATCAAATTCAAGGTTTCCCACTCTTACAATTCTCTAACTCTAGCAAGAAAAATGTAGTCCTCCCTAAGTGGCATCAATTTATGTTCTATGCCCAATTACACGCAAAAGGATGATGGTTCTCCTGCAATACACTCTAGAATGGAAACCGAGGTGAAGTGTGGAATATCTCCTAGGGTGACACTCAAGGTTCACTTAAGGAAGAGTTGAACTTCCTCTCATAAACTCTCTTGTGCTAAGCATCACATTGTTGACTTGGATCAACAACTCAAACGAATAGTGGTTTAGATTTCAATTTGACAAAAGGACCCAAATGTTGGTCATCACATCCTATTTATACTTGCTTCTCTTCTTCTCCCATGTGGGCCCAAAACTCTTCTAGTGTGTTTCCCTCCTTCCTTTTTCCTTCCAACACAATAGTGTGTTTCCTAAGGGAGTACGTATGCCTTGTGGGTGGCCCCCACAACCCACAAAAAATCAAATATTTCCCTTTATCCCAAGTTGAGAACCCAAAATATGATGTTAATGCCAAACATTATTGCCGAGTCCAAAATATGCCAAAATTGTGATGCCTTCTCTATAGTTTATAAATTTGGGGATATTACAGTCCCCCTTGCCCAAATTTACTTGTCCTCAAGAAATTTTAGTGTTGGATGTTGTAGTACCTACTCCCCTTCCATGTTGCATCCTCTTCAGGAAGATACTTCCACTTGACCAAAAGCTCCCTGATAGTCTTGTTCTCGAGTTTCCTTTCTCGCACCTTTAGAATTATATTTGGCACCAACTATATATTACCTTCATCATCCAATGGTGGAAACTATGCTGTGGTAGTAACCGGTTGTCCTAGTGCCCTTTTTAGGCAAGACACATGGAAAATATTATGCACCTTTCTCCATGGTGGGAGCTCCAACTCATAGGCCACCTCCCCAACTCGCATAGCCACCCTGTATGGCCCATAGAACCATGGTTTGAGAATTTTTCTCCCTTCTTATTAATTGATCATTGTTTGTATGGTTTGAGGCGTAGATATACCATGTCACCAAACCCAAAAATGTCTCTCAATTATACGCTTTTCGGTGTACATTTTCTATTGATTTTGTGCCATTTATAGATTATCCTTGAGAGCCTTGAGGATCTCTTGGCTGTCTAGGATCCAATCTTCAGCCCTTGGGGCCTTGTTGTCTTCAAAAATCATGTCAGAAAATGAAAGTGCATCATAACCATAGAGGGCATGGAAAAGAGACATACCGATCAACATGTGATAGGTGGTATTGTAGTAGTACTCTCCCAAGTGTAGCCACTTCACCCACAGCCACTGTTGGCCTATCATGTAGTTTCATAGATATCCCTCCAACCATTTGTTTACAATATCCATATGCTCATATGTCTGGGGGTGGTAACTAGTGTTAGGGGTGAGCTCTGTAACCACAAAATTGAAATGCTCCTGCCACAAATCCCCCATGAACCTGTTGTCCTGGTCACTAATAATGGTTTTGGGAAGACCATGCAACTTGAACACCTCCATAAATAACAAATCCACAATTCATGAGGTAGAATACTTGGATGGAATAGCGAATAAATGGGCGAGCTTGGTCAACCTATCCACCACTACATAGATACATTCATGCCCTTGTGTAGTTGGGAATTCAGTGATGAAGTCCATGTACACACTCTCCCATTTGCTCTCTAGAATAGAGAGATCCTCATTGATACCCCTCTTAAGAGAAATTCTCCATGATGACCCTGTATATCTTGATGAATTTGAGGTATCTTACCATAGGTGAAGCATAGGTTGCCTACAAAATCCTCTCCCTAAGTTGTGACCCCGGTGCTAAGTAAATCATGTACTTATAATATATCACGTCATCCATCACTTAGTACTTGTCATCACCCCAGGTGTCATCCAATATCTCGCAGATCTATCGGTCCTTGGAATACTCCATCAAGAGTGGTGCTCTCCAATCCTGCATGATATCCATCAGTGATAGAGTTGTGGGCCTCCTTGAGAGGGAATCTTCCACAATGTTGTTCCTACCCTTAATGTATTCTATATCGAAGTTGTAGGATTAGATATTTCTGGCCCACTTTTGTTACCTCTCCTGAAGTTCCTTCTGCTCTAGGAAGAATCGAAGACTGTTGTGGTCAATCTTCACCTTGAACTTGTTGCTCACTAGGTACTACTGAAGTAACTAGCACATGCTTTATGGATAGCATCTCCTTGTCATAGATAGAGTACAATAACTCATAGTAAAAAAAGCTTCTGACTCTCATAAGCTATGGGATGACCTTCTTGCATCATTACTGCCCCAATGTCCTCACCCAATGTGTCACACTCCACTACAAAGGGTTGAGAGAAATCTGATAATGGAAAGACCAGGAAAGCACTCATAACCACCTTGAGGAGCTCAATAGCCTCATTAGAGAAATTTTGAGGTCTAAAATGGGCCTCCTAAGGAATATTATAAAATAATAATGGAAATAATAAAATAATATTAGATTACATCACCAAATTCTGGAGGGAAAAAAGAAAAAACTATTTTTTCAACTCTTATTTTCAAGTTATTTCCCTACAATTTTACTCAAATTTCAAGCAGGAGCACTCGTTGGATGCAAAATTTAATTCCTCATCCAGGGAGTACCCATGTTGCATACTTTTGATGGACCTTGCTACATGAAAAAATAGAAATATATGAAAAATGTGATTTCAATAATGTTTTTTCATGTATTTCTCATTTTTTGTATAGCAGGGTCCATAAAAAGTATGCAACATGGGTAATCTTTAGATGATGAATTAAATTTTATATCCAACTAATGCTCCCACTCAAAATTTGAGTAAAACTGTAAGGAGATAAGTTGAAAATACAAGTTGAAAAAGTAGTTTTTTTAGTTTTTAATATTTTACCTTTTTACTCTAAAAATGGTGAATCATCCCCCATGGTTTACATCATCATCTTGAATCGTATTGATTCTTAAAAAGTTAATTTTAGTTGTACATTTTATTTTGAGGCTCATTTTAGACCTCAAAATTTCTATAGAGGAAGAATTGGAAGAATATTCTATACTTGGAACACCAATCCACTTTGGAGCTGGGCTTTATCTTTACCCTCGTACTCCTCATTTTACCACTCTGTTTGATCCTACTTATTTTCAAGAACTCGTAGATTCTTTAAGACAACTTTTGGGTTAGTTAACTATGGATGAACAACCATCAACATCCCAGACTGTATCATCTAATGCAACTATGACAGAATCTTCTATTTCAACCTCTTCGATGTTTTCTACCACACTTGAGTCACACCTATATGGTGAATTGTCCATCCCAGTTGGTAACCAATATTTATTTGGAACCCACTCAGGGGTTGCTTCTACACCATGGTCATCACCCATGTCCTCAACCAGAATTCTACCTAGTTCTTCTCTAACAGGAACTCAACAGTTTGATATTGCATATCAATATCATGTTGGGAATCTGGTCAACAAAAATCTATGTATCCATTAAATACTAGATTGCCACCATATGAAGAGCAATATGCTTATTCACCATATCGTCCTTATTTTGGAGGACTGTCATATGGTGATATCCCGTAGTATTCAGGTCAACCTAGAATTAGAGTTTGTCAATGGCAACCAACAATTCTAGTTCAACCAAGGCTTGTGTATCCAACACAACCAATGCAAACTGTGTCAGCTATTCCTACTACACCTGTTGTTACTACTGTACCACAGTGACAAGTTCAAATTGTTGTATCTCAACCAGTACAAACTAGTCCTTCTACCTCGCAACCACAAGTTTCGGGTCAAGAAGTTCAAGTTTCTCAGGTTGTTTTACAACAACCACTTATTTCCCGAGTTCAACAACAACCTCAGGTTAGTATACCCATATCTGGACTGACCCAAGCTTACATTGGTATAGTTTATTCACAACCTGGGCAACCTTTCATTGTTGGGAAACAACAGTTGTACCAATAACAACAACAGTTGATTCAACAACCGTGGCAACCTCAATTTCAAGAACCCCCATTCCAACCATTCCAACCCCAATTTGGACTTGCCCAACAAGCTCTACCTGGGTTTGGACAATATCGAGCTTACCAAGGTCCTAGTCAACAAGGCTTTGCAGGTTATGGACAACCACAAATTCAAACTGGTTATCAACAACCACCTTATGCGAGGTTTGTTCAACAACAACCCTACCCAGGTTATCAAATGCAGATGCCCTATGTTGGTATGTAAAGACCTATTGCTCAGGAAATTCCATCATATCCTGACTATGCTCAACTTGACTTGAATCAACAGTTTCCATTTATAGCAGCTTTAGAATTACCAGATTTAAATAAGCTCACTAAAGATCCAAACTTATATGCACCTTGGTGGTCGATAATTCCACATAAGTTACTATCTGACATTACAAAATTCAATGGAAATCCCAGAGAAGACCCATCAAATCATGTCATGACTTTTCATTTATGATGTTCATCGAACTCCTTAAATGATGATTCAGTTAGACTTCGTCTTTTCCAAAGAAGACTTACTGGTCATGATGCTAAATGGTACATCGAGTTACCAAGAGCTTCTTTCGACAACTTTACGACTTTAGCCACTACATTTCTGACCCACTTCCAGTTACCTATCAGATACGAGACTGGAACGGAACTCCTAACCAACTTTAAACAAACTACTGCTATCCATATATCAGATCATATTCATGAGTGGCAACGTTGTCGTCGAATGGTTAAGACATATGTTCCCAATCATATTTTAGCTGAGTGGTTCATATGAGCTCGAAAATGGATGAGGAATGAGTTAAGGTGCATCCTATCCTCTCATCCCTTCCTCCATGGAACTAATTCTAAGTATGGAAGGCCATTCAATGCCACCATTTATGACAAAACCTCCTTCATCTCCCTATAAATTGACCACTTATCTAAGTGATCAGGGGCTGGATTATGTTGAATTCTAAGGAGATAATTCTACTATGAGATTTGGCTTTGAAGCAAGTATTGTAATGCTACAAGTTTGTCATGATTTTGATGTGATGTGGATGGGATCCAAGCTGGAGGAATGCCTTTGAGTCAGATACCAATGGTTGTAATTCCTTCTTCTATCTAATAAAGTGTTTGAACCTTTTTCCCATATGTTTGTATTGTTTTATAATGGGATGGATTATGTTGAATTGTAAGGAGATAATTCTACTATGATATTTGGCTTTGAAGCAAGTATTGTAATGCTACAAGATTGTCATGATTTTGATGTGATGTGGATGGGATCCAAGCTAGAGGAATGCCTTTGAGTCAGACACCAATGGTTGTAATTCTTTCTTCTATCTAATAAAGTGTTTGAACCTTTTTCCCATATGTTTGTATTGTTTCATAATGCTTATATGTGTGAATTGTATATGATTCCTTTCACTAATATTTAATAGATCGTGTGCTTTGATCGGTTCTTTGTTTTCTGTTGTATTTACAAGGTACTTCTCAAGCGTATTACGTACGGGAAGGAGCGACAAGACCGATACAAGGGAGACGAGAGGAAATCAGAACTACAAATAGGTCTTCTTATCTTCTCATCTTATCTATTGCTTATAGGAAAAGTCTAAAACACTTTAAACTGTTGTTCTAGATACAACTACTTAATTAGGGAATTAGTATTTATCCATAGATACCAAATTCTCCAAAACAATGGCGAAGACCCCAATATAGGCAATGATTTTGATGATATGTAGGAATTTGTTCTAGCATGATTTTTTTTGGATGCTAGAGCCCATCTAGAGCCTATTTGTTGATGTGTTTTTGGTTCAGAGATGGATTGCACTCGATGCTAGTTTGGTTATGTGCACCCTTACATGCTATGTAAATGAGAGCTTTTGCGTATTTATATATAAATGGTTTGGATTCATATCTATGCACAAGAATATATATATTTTTCTTTCAAATATGAATATTTTATGTGTTTTTGGTAAAGCAATTTTTATTCTTAAGATGGGATTCCAAAAGTTCATATCAGTGAGTATTAGATTATGTATATAGAATTCATTCATTCTAGCTCTTTCCTCAACTCTAAATTTTTGACAAAACTCAATGAAATTTTGGTAATATTGAAAAGTAAGAGAGCTATGCTGGTATAAATTTTTGATCTGGAATTGGGACAATTGTTCCTTTAGGAATAATGAATAAGTCCTTGATGGATGCCTGCATTGAATGGAATCCATGGCTAAGTTTTCCATGATGGGAAGGTGCTCTTCTTTCTCTTACAATTGGGTCTTTAGCCTTTTGTTTTCTATTTTCAACTGCTCCCTCATATTAGCTTATTTGAATCTCAGCTCGTCCATCTACTCCCTCATTTTATTCATTTTCTCCTCCATTACCCCTACATCTTCCACTCCCTTCGATTTTGCAATTTTCATCGACCTATGGGTCCTAGCCCTTTCTTTCTCCAACTCAAATAGGAGTGGAACTGTAAATTTGGAAGGGATTATTTTCCTTCCTTCAAAAAATTTGTAGTAGGATACAAGGCCATGTTGAAGATTTGGTTCTTGTAGGTTTGAATTTTTCTCTTGTGACCCCTCATTTCCTTCTCTTAGTTGTGTAGCACCTTCCTGTAGCACTGCTTTTCTTTTCTGTAGCATTGTCATGCCTTCCTATATCATGGAATATTCCTCTTGTATCTTCAAGGTTTGTTTATTGGTCTTGGTTTTAGGCAGATAAATTCCTCTTGCTAACAAGAGAGATCTCCAAGATCCTAAAGGAAACTAGATTCAAACAAAGAATTGAATAAGTCTTTCCCTAATCTTACTTCATTTGAATTATGAGTATAAAAGACGGTGAATAAGCCTCTCACCTATTTGCGAAATGCTTGATGAATATCCCCCCTTGTATTGATGTAGTTTCTTAATGATTGAAAAGACCTGCAACCAAAAACATAAGAAATATCAAAGGCATATCAATCATAACAATTTAAACAAGCTTAATCTAATGATCAAGGAGATTAGAAATTTAAATTGCCTTAATGAATATCTAAAGAACTATAAACCATTCATCATTTCACTAAGGCAATACAATGGAAAAAAAAGATTCATTTGTATTAATTGAAGGATAAAGATGAGCCTTTCAACCTTTGCCTTGATGTCATGAGGTTCCTCCCAAATGACTCCAATCCTTTCCTTAGATTATAAGCCTTCCAATGTCAATTCAACAACGTAAGTCTATCTTTTTTGATCTCCTCAATCCCTCTCCCCTTTGGCTAATTTATAGGCCAAGAGGAAGAATTTTTAGATCCAAAAGAGGAGGATGAGATCCCCTAATTGGGCAATTAGGGTTCCTTGAGGAAAGGGAATTAGGTCCATAATTTGAGGGGTTTGGCTCGAATAGATATGACCTGGGAGCTTTTAGTTGGGATATATTTCCCAATAATGATTCTACATCTCACATTTTATTTTTACCTTTCTTTGGTTCACGTGCACGGTCTATAGTGGCAGACAAAGTGTAATTATCGACTGTTATTACATGAAGTTTTCACCAGGGCTGTTATTGTTGACAAATTTTGTTTGGCCATTAGTTTGGGGGTGGAAAGTCATGGAATTAGTAAGTTTGGTATCCAACATCGACCAGAGACTTGACCAAAATACACTTAAGAATATGTTGTCCCGATCTGAGACAATGGACTATGGGATCCCAAAGTATACCCACACTCTCTCAAAGAAGAGCTTAGCGGTGGCCTTTGCTGTGATAATCTTCTTGCAAGCCACCATAATGGCCATCTTAGAGAATCTGTCAATGACCACGAAAACACAGTCGTTTCCATTATTACTAGAAGGAAGACCTGACAGGTAATCCATGAAGATGGATTCCGAAGGTCGACTAGGAATAGGCAAAGGAGTATATAGGAATTTTTTCTTGATGGTTGGTTTGGAAATGATGCGGGCAGTGCAGGATTTAATGTACCTCCCAACATATTGAAAAAGGTTCGACCAATAAAAATACTTTTGTAGTACTGCCACTATTTATCTACTTCAACATGTACAATGACCCGACTGTAGTGATCCTCCCAAATCATCTTAGCACGCTCGCTTGAAGGAACACAAATGTGTCCCAGGTGGCATAACAATGCATCTTGGAGGTGAAAAATTGGAAATTTCTTACCTTCCAGGAGTGTCTGGTATGTGTTTCCGAATTGAGAATCACACTTGTAAAAATGTGGCCACCCCTAAGTCTCATTCCCACATGAGTTGAGCATGGTGATCAGCGCCATGAGAGGTGGTCCATTGAGGCAGTTTGCAACATTATTGGTGCTGCCCTTCTTGTACTTAATGTTAAAATGGAATTGTTACAGGTATCTAGACCATTTCTGATGGCAATCATTCCACAACTTCCCTTGTGTTTGTATGAGTTGTAGGGGTCGATGGTCTGTGTGGATGACCGTTTCCTTCCTCATAATGTAATGCTTTCGTTGATGGCAGACTTGCACAATGGAATACAATTCTTTGTCATAGGTGGGATAATTTCAGATTGGGTTTGAATGTTCTCACTCTGGTAAGCCACTGGATGCCCTTGTTGAGTAAGAATTGCACCAATAACATAAATGGAGGCATTTTTCTCAATCTTAAATAGTTGTTGTAGGTTTGGTAATGTGAGGACTGGTGCAGAGCAGAGGCGCTACTTCAACTAGAAAATTGTCTTTTGTTGGATTTTGGACCAAAATAATTTTTCTTTCGCTCCGCCCTTGGTAACTTGACTTAAAGGCCAAGTGATATGAGAGAACCCCAACGTAAACTGATGGTAGAAATTGGAAAGGCCCAGAAATTTGCAGAACTCTGTTAGAGTGGTTGGAGCTGGCCAATCTTGAATGACTTGTATCTTGGCTGGGTCCACATGCACATCCTACTTATCAATGATGTACCCCAAATATTGAACTTGGGTCACACCAAAAGTGAATTTCTCTAGAGTGCCACACAACTTGTGTTGTTGTAGAGTTTGAAGGTCCTGTCGAATATGGTAGAGGTGCTCTTCCTCACTATGGCTGAAGATCAAGATGCCATCTAATTACAACACCACGAATGCATTGGTGAAGAGTTTTTAGGTGTCATCCATTAATCTCATGAAGGTTGTGGGGGCATTCATTAACCCGAAAGGCATGACCAACCGTTCAAAGAGGCCCTCCTTGGATTTGAAGGTAGTATTCCACACATTGGAGGGTTGGATAGGCACCTGGTGATAACCAAACTTTAAGTCAATCTTCCTAAAATATTTGCCCCCCTTGAGTTGGTCTAGAAGGTCATCTATTTGTGGGATTGGGTACCTTTTCCAGACAATGATCTTATCTAACACCCAATAGTTAATACAAAGTATACATGTCCTGTCCTTCTTCTGCACCAATACAATCGAGCTCCCACAGGGTGATGAGTTTGGTTTGATGTGCCCTTTCTACAACTCCTGAATTTGCCTCTCGATCTCATCGTTCTTCGGAATAGAGTGTTGATAAATTGTTCTATTGGGTAGCGGTGTGGCCGGGGTCATATCGATGAAGTGCTTGACTTGACAGTGTAGAGGTACCCCCGTAGGTGAGGTGAAAATGTCCCTGTACTCCTCCATGACCTTGTCCATTTGATACCACTGTGCGGAGGAGCCCTGTTTGGAAGCCGTGGCCATAATCTTCTTCTTTCCCTGAGGGCAAATCATAAGGAAATCAAATCTACTGGTTTGTGAAATGATCTTATTGCATTTCTTTGCAATGATCAAAGAGATGAAAGTAGGTGGGGATACCTTCAATATTATGTACAACTTATTGCCCAAAGTAATAATCATAGAGAAAGGTCTAGACTCATATATAACATGTTGCTTCCACAAGTATGGCTTTTCTAATAATACATCACAAACTTCAAGAGGAGAAAAATCACACAATACCTCATTTGTGAAGGGCTTTATGTTGTAGGGAAGATGACACTGCTGGTTGACGTGGAGATATCATCCTTGGTGAAGCCATCTGATGATGTACGACTATAGATGTGCTGTAGTCGATAGACCGGTTCGCTTCATGACCTATACTGAAATGAGGTTCTTTTGACTCCTAATGTCGATAATGAACTACAGTGGAGAACCCTTCACCCACATCTGTGAGTGGAAGAGGCATTCCCCCTCCTCTGGATCTTCAGGCTCATTCTTCAAAATCTTGGTGGTGGCCACAGTGGCACTTGGCTTTGCGTCAATGATCTACTTCCTTTTTCCATTCCCCTCGTCAGGTTGTGACTCAAAGTCAGAACATGCATTTGATTTAGAAGCCTTCAGCTCAGCCACCAGTGACTGCTTCCCCGACACTCAGAGTGGATCTCTTATGGAACTCACACCATTTTCTCGTGTCCTTCTTTGTCTTTGGGTTGTTGTTCTTTGCTTGTGGCTTCGACGAGTTGTCTTGGGTCACCTCGCCTTGGATTTTTACTTTGTTATGTTTGGTTTGGGAGCGTCTTTCCTTTGCTTTGGATTCAAAGATCTAAAGTCTCGCTTCTTCTGTTTAGACTTCTGCTCAATCTTGACAACGTATCAGTACGTCGTTCTGAGCGAAGAGATGTTCAAGAACTCCATCTCATCCTTGATGTATTTTTGTAGACAGCCGTGGTACTTGAGTACCAAATGTCACTCCAAATCCTTGATTCCCAACTTTGTGTGAAGGGTGTGAACAACATTGGTAAACTCTGGCATGTCTTGGTCCCTTCCTTGCTGCAACATGGTCCAATTTATTTATTTGTTCTCATAGCTCCTGACAAGGTAGTATTGTTCCTTGATGGAACCCCAAAATGAATTCCAAGTGTGTGCAACTGAAAATAGTGAGGGTGTATTTCCCCCCTTCTCATAGTAGGTTTCCCACTAGTCCTTGATGTGGGAGATTTCTTTGAGAAGTGCAAAAGTAATCTTTTCCCAACTGGATAGATCATGAACAAAAAAATATCCTTCTAGCAGATTTAACCATTTATCTATGGCGTCTGCATCTACCTGACCTTCAAATATGGGGATGTTAAAGTTAACTTGTACCTTAAAGTGTATGGTGCTTCCAGAGTGGCTGTTGGAAGATGTGTTCCATTTGGGTAGCTGCTGAAGGATATGGGAAAAGTTGTCCATCATTGCATTTCTCCGTCGCTCGAGGGATTTTTCAAGCAATGTTTTGAAAGGATCTCCTGCCTCCCCATCTTTCTTCTCTTCCACCATGGGAGGATGTCGGGATTTACGAGGTTGGTCTTGCAAAGGTTCGATCAGTTCAAGCCCTAACTCCTTATATCTTGACCTCATTGGGGACATGCAAAGAAAAATAGAGAAAGAAAAGACCGCTCTGATACCATTGATCCAAACTTAAACATAAATGCAACAAATTACAGATATAACCATAAATACATAGATGCAACATAAATAATACTTCATTTCATTAATATAAAAATATTGAAATATGCTTACAAACAAAACAAAAATAAGCTAGCTTGGGCGATGGTAGCTTATCTCTGAGAAGAGATGTGGCGGCTACATGCCTCTAACTTTGTTACAATGAGGTTCAAGGGTCTATTTATTATTGAAAAACAAGGAAAAACCCTTAACAAAAAAAACCCTAACCACAAGCGATGGAACACCAAGGGTTTGTGGGCCCCATTGAGGTTGGTTGGGCAACCAACTTCCCTGGGTCATAAGTGGGTCATATTATCTTCGTTTGGTGCATACGATACCTTGTTGGAAATATCTCTCTGATTACTACAGGATTTGCGACATACCCTTTCCTACAATTACGAGCTTGTTGCAAAACTAAAAAAAAATGCTGTTTAGGGGGTCAAAATTGTTCTAGAAGTTCATGACTCGAAAAAAACTGATAGAAATAATAAATGCCACAATAAACAGGGAAACAGATGAAATCAAATGGAGATCTAGGTCGAATAGGTGGGTGGTCACCAATATCCACCTAGATCAACTTTAATTTTAAAAAATTATGATTGTATTATGATGGGAGATGAGAACCTCCTCTATAAATAGAGGCACACTTCCTCTCATTTTCTCATAAAATTTTGGGGGGAAAGTCCCATAGTAATTTGAAATCTATTTGATTTTCTCTTGTAAAACAGTGGTTATACATATTTCAAATTGAGTGAATTGTTTTGGGGAGGATATAATTTCTTGGATATATTTTCTTTGATTGATGAAGTGATGTTATGATGAATTGTGCTATTTTGTTGTATCTTCCTCCATTTTTCAAAGTAGTAGAATTAGGGTGTCTATGGAATTTTCATGATATTTTGAAACATTTTAGTGGTTGTAAAATCTCCTATCTAGGTTTTTCATTGATTATACATTAAGGAAACTAGAGGTACATTCACTGACCTTAAATCACCTATTGCCTAAAAATTCTAGGTTTTGATTGAGAGGCCCATCTCTTTCTTACTCACTCCAACCACTATAAATATTGACTCACACCTTGTTGAATCCATATGCCTAGAAACTCATTGATAATCCAAGGCATTGATATTTCATTCTCCATCACTTTATACCATTTTTTAGATTAAATTCAAAGTAGCATGTGTTTGGAATATATTTAAACATCTCTAAGAGTTATCTTATCATGTTAGACTTAACCATAAATTATTTGATCTTCCTATCCCATTTCACCTGAACCCCATATTATTGAATATTATTCTATGATGTCTATTTAGCAAGATATTTGGATGGTATTTGGCATGGGATTCTTTGGGTTACTTAATCTCCAAGACCTATTTTTCAAGCCTCCCTAGTGGGGATAAAATCCACCCAAAAAATATCAAGGGAACTGCTAATAAGATGATAGTTGTGGTGGATCCCATTCTTTCCCTTAACCTAGAGTTCCTAGTGAATCTATGCTCTAGGGATTTAATTGGAATAATAATCTCCAATACAATTGTATTGCTTGATTAGTGTAAATGGGTGATTACATTTTGCATTTTGGTGATGGTGCTATCACATTAATGATTAAGAAGATTATTTTTATTGGGGTGGTAGAACCATTTCTTTACGTCTCATGCTAGAATTATGTATGCCATTTGGCTTGGTTGTGACATTGAATGGCTTATAATCTCAATTCAATCCATACCACAAAGACAATAAGGAAGACGATAGTAGTTAATTGCAGTTAGATTTCCTAGATATGAAGAACTTTCCTAGGTGGGCCTATATGTTTACATCTAATGTTGTATGAGTGGAAATAATTTAAATGATGTGATCAAATGTTGAGTCTGGTATATGCACTTGAAGGAAGCCATCTCTAGTATAAATTACTCTAGATTGTTGTGTATTACCTAGATTACCCCACAACCATAATTGTTTTTTATTAACATGTGAGTTGCTACTTGATTGTGAATGCGTTAGAGTAGGTTTGAACTTGTTGCATCATAACATGCCTTGTAGTCTTGTTGGAGCTTATGGTGTTCCAACTATGATTATGAATTGTGATTGGATCATAACAATTGCATAAATCATCTCTCCTTTTGACTCTTATACTTTATTGTGTTGTCTATTTTGCATCCAAATGATGTTTTCAATGAAGAATTAATAATGTTGTAGTGACAATGATGAGTATTGGGTTGTATTAGTGCCTTCATGTTTGAAGAAGTTGAGATATAACCTTGTGTGGGAGGATCCCCACAATGTTATGCCATTAAGATCGATAATGTATACAGGCTAGAAAAATTTAGGTTATCAAGGAATAAGTGTATTTTTTCTTTACATGTAGAGTTTGATAGAGATGGATTTGGTAGGATATGATGTACTTGTTGCAAGGGGTATGGTAAAATAGCACTTCGTGTGACAAACTAGGGCATCCTACTTAAATTATAGATTTTGTTGGACCTTTTTCAACTTTCAATATTTTCAATGTGTGTGGTCATTATGTTTGTGCGCCTTAACGATTGCACTATTATTGGTGGTTTGGTTTTTTTTTGGTAGTTGAAAATTATGACCAACAACATTGAGTAGGTTTTCATTATGCTAAATTTTGGGTACCTTTGTGATGAGGCCCAATATTGCAGCAAGGATGTTGCAACTCTTAGGGCGACCAACATTACTTTATTAACCCGGGGTTCGTACAAACTTGGAGGTGAAATTACTATATTCACAACAAATGCAACAATATACTCTTGTCACTTCTCAACTGGGGCAATAGATCATTAGGGGTTTTAAAGCTAGCCTTCTATTGACTAGAAAGAGGTTGACTATTGACAGTGAAAGTAAAGCTATCTTTAATGCATCAAGTCAATGCTTTCTTATTTTAAGGAAGTGAAAGATTTGAATGGAAAGTGCTATGAAATGACATGAAATTACCTAACTAAGAATTAACAAACATTACTTGCAGAGAATACCTAATTTAACCTTGCATTCTATCATCTAGTTATCCAGACTAAGTAGGCATGGAAATTATCCTAACACTGCTATGACTGATGTACACATGCATTAGCTAAATATTGCATAAAAGAGTGTTTTGGTTCTCAATTTAGAAACGTAAATTCTAAGCTAATAATCTTATCTTTTGCAAGGGAGGAAGGTATGGAAAATATGGTCTGTTGGGTAGGTAAATCCCCTCTGCGGACAGAGGCGATCCCACTAGCCCATTAGGGGTCTAGCAACAATCACACACGCTACACGCAAGTTCCTAATTGCATAATTTAAAGGTTGATCAGAAAGATCTACCTGGAATCCAACACTATTTGTCGTGGAAGAAACGCCGCTCCTGTCCTTTAGCTTTGGCCGGTCACTATCCTTACGCTCCACGTATGGACACCTGCACAAACATAGAACAATCCGACACAAGTGTAAAATCCAGTATCATGCAATTATATATCAGTCAAGCAGGATATAACTCAAATATCATCAGAAGAATATGTGAGTGGAACCATAATGACAGTCGTTCATTATTCAATAAAAGAAGAGAAGAATTACAACCAAAGAGGCTTGACGTTGAAATCTCCTCCAACTGGGTCAGCAGCTAAACATGCCTTGCAAAATGACTTCCTCTCTCAACATTCCAGCATCATAACTTCTCTCTCAGCTCTCACTATCAATCCAGCATAATCTTAGCTCACCTTAGCTCTTGCAAAACTTCAAAACTAGCTAGTTCAATGCAGGGTGACAGTTATTTATAGATGGAGGAGGAGGAAGTATTCATTGTATCCAGACACTTACTGAAGATTTGGCATTGTCTCAGAATAGCCTTTGGACTGAGTTGTCATGGATGAAAAAGACGACACTCGATCACTTCCATGGGATTTTTCCCCAGAGAACTGCATGAGTAATGGAGGAAAAAACACTTCAGTGCGCGTTGGCCAAAAATCATGACCAATTTTGGTTGGCGCGGGCTTTGTTCTGTGACAGCACGTCCATGGGCGCGCCCTCTTTGGAGGAACTGAGCCATTGGCGCGGGTTAGACACTGTGGACCCGCGCTAATGAAAAAAGGGCATTTTTTAGAGCTAATCTTCAAAAGGTGTCTTCAGGGATATTGAAATTCATACTCAGAAGACTCCAATGCAAGTGTTTTTCAAGTTGTGTCACTGGTCACAGGTCCATAAATGTGTCCTCCAGTGTGCGACAGCAGGGGTAACAAGGACGGTGACCAATGGTGACAAATTATTGCGTAACACCTGCACTCCTTTCTCATCGTCCTCCCCTTCTGGCCATGGGGGTTTCTCATCTCTATTTCTACCGGCTGGTTAGTGTTTTCTTGGGGCTTCTCCAGCCTCCCTCATAGCCGTGCTAGCTGGACCGATTTCCTATGTTTTTCTGGCTGCTCGGGTGTACTGGTGGCATGTTTATGCTTTGCCGATTTCCTGTGTTTTTCTGGATGCTAGGGTGTACTGGTGGCATGTTTACATTTTTCTGGACGCTAGGGTGTACTGGTGGCATGTTTACATTTTGGGGATGGTGTGGTCAATCCCCCATTTATCATGACAATTAGCTCTTCTCAGCTGCTCTGCTGGGTGAGGCTATGGCTGATTATTAACCGAATCAACCCATGATGACTAACAACTGACTCTACATGATGTGCCTTTTTTATGCTCCGTGCAACGTCATGAAGTAATGAATTAAAAAATGCAGGTAAATTTACAGAGCATTTTTGCTTTAGTACAACTAAGAGTTTAAGATGTCGTGGTCTTACCATGTCTTTTCTGCCTTCATAGGTGATGTAGCTTTGAATGGTCTTTGCCAATTCCGCCCACGGCTCTCCTAGTGCTGCTGGCAGAACCCCCTTTCCTCTAATTGTCAGGCTCTGGCCTTCGTCCTGGAAGATTTCTATGATCTTCTGCAATCTCTCCTTCTTTAACGTCCATACAGGTCTAGCGGCTGGCAGTCCCGAGACTTTTGCGATTATGTCGTCGGTGACTGGTATGCGTCTCCCCCTCACTCTGGAGTGATCCTCTTGCAAGTTCTACAAGAATTCAATTGCCATAGTCTCGTTAGATTCCTACAAGCGGTTGAGATAAGTCAGCCACCCTGCTCTTGCCAGGATTTCCCGGGCAGCAGCAGAGACTGTTAACACTTGCGGTTCTCTCCGAATCGATCTTCCTCCCATGGTTTCGTTGTAAACTCTTATTGGAACGACAACTGTTCGCGCTGTTGAAACACAAAGAGGCTGATAGACGCAAGACTCGTTCAAAATCTAATGCTGCAGAGTATACAATGGAAATGGCTTATGTATAGCAAGTCATGCAGAAAAAATACAAAAATAGTATACCGTTGAGCCGTGCTATACCCTAGTACACAATTTCCCGAATAGTGAGCTGACACGTAATCCAGGGAATGAGGTTAACCTCCCCCCCCCCTGCAATGTAATAGGCTGTCCCAGCCGTCAAATAAAGGAGCCGCGCCCACTCTGAAATAGAGTCCTTAAGGAACAACGTATGGCAATATGCCATGTTTACAAAAGTAGAAAATTACCGAAATCGAGGCATAGAGTTGCGTCGCTTAATACGTAAGAGACTGCGGTGATATGATGTGAGGTTGGGGATAAGACATCTGCCGTGGATAGAGAGTCTCATGTGGTCATTGTCAATTGTTCTGTCATGATTGGTGATAATATATATTCATGCGTTGTATGATTTGGGAAATAATATATAATTGATTACTAAGGCATAAGAAACAAAATGGTGGTAATAAATTACCTATTGGTGTAAATAATGTGACTTCAATACCATTAACAGTGCTTTGCTGCTGACAGGTGTCCATAACCTTGGCAGAGTTGTTTATTTTACCGATGGAACCATGATCCTTTGTGTATGCTTAGGAAATGTTGTGCGATGTCAAAATGTAGGCCATTATGTTGGCTTGATGACCAGTTAGCCATAATGTCATTCACGAGGAAGGAGAGAAAGGTGGACAGGCCAGCTCGTGATGAGACCTCCTGTTCCAAGGGTTCTTTATTTGATATACCTTTTGGACCATATCCCTGGTGTGGTGGCCATATTGGGAATGCCACTTCGCTTTCATCCTCATGATCATGGTAGGCTGACTCTTGATGAGACCCCTTATCCTGCATTTGACAACTTATAAGTCATGTTTGCTCTTTTTTTTTCTTTCTTTTTCATCAAGTACTTTCCCTATTGATACACAAAGGGTGGTTCAACACTCCTTAAGAGTAGGAATGGTGGAAGAAGTCTTAACATCCCAATAGGAAGATATAAACCCTTTGCTCTTATTCCTGAATAATAATCAAAGAGGATTAAAAGGGACCAACATGATAAAGATAACCAATCAGAGAAGAATTAGTAGAACAATGATAGCAAGAGATAATGAATAAGCGTGTCCTTCCTTCTGTCCTCTTACCAATTCAGAGCAATTTCTTATAAAGATAGCGATTTATGATTTCCTGATTTTAGTATGTTGTGATTTTGTATCCATTGCATAAGTGCATAGCTGTATTCTAAAAGACTTGAAAGAACAGGAACAATAAGCATCCTCAATTTAGAACAGCAAAAGGAACAAGCTGTTTCACATGGAGAGCAAAAGCATGCAAGTGGTGTTCCTTTTTAGAAAAGGAGCAACAAAAGACCACAAATGCTATTCCTTTGGAAAAGGAACAACAGAAAACGCAAATTCCGTTCCTTTGAAAAAGGAACAACAAAGATGGAAAACGTTGTTCGTTTGGAAAAGGAACAACAGAACACACAGATGTCGTTCCTTTGGAAAAGGAACAACATAACACACAGGTGCCTTTCTTTTGGAAAAGGAACCAACAGAAATTGAAAATGCTGTTCCTTTAGAAAATGAACAGCAAAACACACCAATGCCGTTCCTTTGGAAAAGGAACAACAGGAATCGAAAATGCTGTTCCTTTGGAAAAGGAACATCAAAACACACAGAAATTACGTTCATTTGGAAAAGGAACAACAGAAATCAAAAACGCTGTTCCTTTGGAAAATGAACAACAAAACAGGAAAATGTTGTTCATTTGGAAAAGGAACAACAAAAATCGAAAATGATGTTCCTTTGGAAAAGGACCAACAAAAACACACAAGTTCCGTTCCTTTGGAAAATGAATAGAAAAAATCGAAAACGATGTTCCTTTGGAAAAGGAACAACAAAACACACAAATGCCATTTCTTTGGAAAATGAACAACAAAAATCGAAAACACACCAATGCCGTTCCTTTGGAAAATGAACAACAAAAATTGAAAACGCTGTTCCTTTGGAAAAGGAACAACAAAAACAAACAAATGCCGTTCCTTTGGAAAAGGAACAACAGAAATAAAAAATGCTGTTCCTTTGGAAAAGGAACAACAGAACACAAAAATAAAGAAAAAGAACAAAATTACAGCAAAATGACGGCTGATCCAAAGGGGGTTGTTCTTTTGAAAAAGTAACAACCAGAAGAAAATGCTGTTCTTTTGAAAAAAGGAATAACAAAAATAGTAACAGCAAAACGTTGATTCAAAAATATGTACAAAAATGATTCAAGAAAAGAAATTATATACAAACTGTAAAAAGAAATAAATTCCTTAATGAATTACAGGTGAGGAAGACTTCTCTTCCTCCCCCAAAATCTCCATATCAGAGTCTCGGCGTCGCTGCTGGCAGAAGGACTCTCGAGTGAGTGGTTTGCGATAGAGACGAACTCAGTGGCCATTTGCCTTGAAGGCATATCTAGAACCGTCAATAGTGATTAGAGTAAGGGTACCATTGTCATGTACCTTCTGGATTTCGTATGGTCCCAACCCACGAGTCTGGAGTTTCCCGGGGAAGTCCTAAAACCTGGAGTCATACAAAAGAGCCCAGTCTCCTTCATGGAAGACTTTATTTTTAATGAGATCATCATGCCATTTAGCTCGCTGCTGCTGGATCAGAGCAGTGTTTTGAAAGGCAGAGAGCCTAATTTCGTCCAGCTCATTGATCTGTTGTAATCGATTAATCTGTGCCTCAGTTAGATCTAAGTCGACTTCCTGTGCTGTCTGTAATGTTTGGATTTCGAATTCTATGGGAAAAATGGGTTGTTTTCCAAACACTAATTGATAAGGTGAGTAACCAGTGGTACTTCTCCATGTTGTTCTGTAAGCCCACAGTGCTTCAGGTAGTCTGGTAGCCCAATCACGTCTATGTGACGCAATGGTTTTCGTTAGGATTGCTTCTCTTATTTTATTGCTGCTTTCTACCTGCCCATTTGCCTGTGGGTGGTATGGAGTAGTGATTTTATGCTGGACATGATAGTTGTTGAGGGTTGCAGCTATTCTGTTCCCAGCAAACTGTGGTCCACCATATGTAATTGTCTCTCTTGGAAGGCTATAATGTACAAATAGATGGAACATGAACTGTATGATAGAGTCCTCTGTAGCTCTTAGCAATGCTCTGCTTCAACCCACTTGGTGACATATTCTGTTGCCACCAAAATATATGTTTTCTGGTTTGATGATGGGTTAATTGGTCCAACAAAATCAAGAGCCCATCGCTCGAATGGTTCGATGACTAGCTGTGGTTTTAGAGGCATCTCATCAGACTGACCAGGGCGTCCTACTCTCTGGCAACTGTCACAGGCTTGGACAAATTTCTTTGCATCTTTGAAAATCGTGGGCCAATAATACCCTGTTTGCAACACTTTATGTCCAGTTCTGCAATCGGCGAAATGTCCACCACATGGTCTGTCATGGCAGGCTTTTAAAATGTCAAAGATTTCATTTTCTCGAACGCATCCCCTGATATGCATGTCTACCCCTGTGTGGAACAAATAGCCCCCAATCCAAGAAAATCGAGTACTCCACTGAACAATCTGTTTCCGCTCATTAGGGGTTAGATGCTTTGGTAGTTTACCTACTGCTAGGTAATTGGCAACATCAACATACCAGGGTGTTTGAACAACCACAACAAATAGATGCTCGTCCGGAAATTGATCCTCAACTGCTGCTGCATCGATTGGCTTTGGCATTCTTGAGAGAAAATCGGCTACAAGATTTTCTTTTCCAGGTCGATCCTTGATTGTAATATCAAATTCCTGCAATAAAATTAGCCATATGTATTCTGCCATTTGTGATAGGCTTGTTTGCTAAATATTTTATGGCAGAATGATCTGTGTACAAGATAACAGGATATCCAGTAATGTAATGTCTGAACTTATTGACAGCATGTAATACAACTAGAAATTCTTTTTCAGTAATAGTGTAGTTTAATTCAACAGGGGATAAATTTTTGCTGATGTAATAAATTGCATATGGTTTTTTATTCTCTCCCTGCCCAAGGACCGCTCCGATGACTGTATCTGAGGCATCAAATGATATATGGAATGGAAAATACCAATTTGGTCCTCGAAGGACTGGGGCTGTGGGTAAGAGCTTCTTCAGATCCTTGAAATCATGTTCACATTTTTCTGTCCAAAGAAAATCAACGTTACCAGTTAGTGCATACAAAGGTGCAACAATATGTGAATAATGTTCTATAAATCTCCTGTAATAACCAGAAAATCCAAGAAAACTGCGTACCTCTATTTGAGTGGTAGGAGTAGGAATAAGCAAACGTATTTGGATTTTGGCTGGGTCTACCTAAATGCTAGGTGCTGAAATATGGTGTCCTAGGATATGTCCTTCCGTCATCATCATATAACATTTTTCATGGCTTAGACAAAGCCTGGCAGCAATGCAGCGTTGTAGGACTTTTTCTAGTGTATCTAGTGTTGGATCGAAATCATCTTCATATGGTGTAAAGTCATCCATATATACTTCAAGTCCTTCATTAATTAAGTCTGCAAAAATGCTAAGGATAGCCCTTTGGAATGTGGTAGGAGCATTGCATAAGCCAAAAGGTAAAACTCGGTAGGAAAATGTTCCCCAAGGACAAGTAAAAGTAGTTTTGTCTTGGTCTTCAGGGGAAATCTGTATCTGATTGTATCCACTGAAGCCATCCAGGAAAGACAAGAATTTCTTTCCTGCCAAAGTGTCTAATACTTGGTCGATGAATGGGAGAGGGAAGTGTTCTTTTTGTGTTGCTTTATTTAGCTCTCTGTAGTCCACACAGATTCTCCATTTCCCATTCCTTTTTGGTACCACCACAAGCGGAGAGACCCATTTACTATTAGATATAGGATAAATGAAATTGACATCTAACAGTTTTTGAAGTTCAACTTTTACCACATCTTTTAGATGAGGATTTAGTCTCCTCTGAGGCTGTCGAATAGGTCTCGCATCTTTCTCTATGTAAATGTGGTGTGTACATAACTGGGGGTCAATTCCTTTCATATTAGGGTAGTCCCATGGAAATGCCTCTTTATATTTCCTTAACACATGGATGAGTTTCATTTCTTGTTCGGATGTGAGGTTGGCATTAATGTTTAAGGTTTTTCCCGGTTCAATTTCCACAATTTTACTATTTGCAATAGAGATAACAAGTATTGTATGATCATGTGTATCTTTAAGCATATCCTCTTCTAATTCACTATCAAATGCTGCTTTTATCATATGACATTGTGTGCGGGATGTGAGTTCAGTTTGACTAATGAAATTATTAATGGCATTGTCTTTTGTTTGGTATTTGAAATCAAGTGCCTCTTGTAGTATAGTGTGTTGAAAATAATACTGAGAGGGGGGGTGAATCAGTATTATCAGATCAGATAAAACTTTTCAATTTCATACTCAGATTCATATACGCTACTTCAATTAAGTGAACCAGCGTATACAGGCGACTGTGTCTAAAGCAACTAGCGTATACCCAGAGATCTTATAATTCAGTTTGCTTAATCTTCAGTAATTGCATCAGAACATTATTAAGCATATTAACAATAAACAGGTGCAGTATAACAGAACAGGACATCACACAAGAGCCACACAAATGAACACCATGATATAAGGTGGAAACCCAATGTGGGTGAAAACCACCTGCTGCAATTTGTTTCTTTCTTCTTTAATGAGAAACTTCTTTTACAATGTACTGGTGCAGTCCTTTACCAGTATGCAGGCTACAACCTGCCGAGGGCTACAACCCTCTCTCGTTTTCCAACTACTTCTGGAAGGGAGCTACAACCCCCTCAGCTCTTGTACTAGCTGATCCATTTACTAGTACGTAGGTGCTGACCCTACAATCTTCAGGGACCACGTTTCATCAATTTTCAGACTGGATCCAAGAGTACAAAACAAACATTATTGCAATACAATCATCAACTTAAACTTGCATCATAATTCATTAACAACCCAATACTGAATCACTGAAACCCTGTCATTAAGAACACAGAACCCAAACCAGAGACCAGAACTCTGTAACTACCACCAGAATCAGCTGCAACCTGAGATATCAAACTTTATCATGCATACGCTACTGCACTTTACCGAAACCGCGTGTATACGCACTTTCTCCAAAGGAAACCCGCGTACAGATCTAGAAATGATTACTTATGCCTCCGCTGTCAGATCCAACCCTTGCCAAACTTCCCAACAGACAACCAGCAATACCAGATCCTCTCACTTCGTCAGACACCCAATGCTCACTCTTTTCACATCTCTTGGCCTAATGATCTTCTCCTTATATAGCCTTAGGCCTTGCTCAATACCATGGTCCAAAACCATAACAACCAATACCATCAACTTCGAAACTAGGGATCAACACGTTCGTCGAGATGCCATGGTCCAAAACCATAGGCACAACTTCCAAGGAATAACCGCCACGGACCAAAGATAAGTTTTCCACATATA
>APFE031676413.1:9220-49820 GCA_000404065.3 Pinus taeda | reverse complement strand
CTCTTTGAACCTTAGCTTTTTCTCTTTCTAATAACATTGTTCTGGCTTTCTCATAGTTGGGGGCCTTGTATCCTTTTGGGGCTTCATTGATGGCCTTTACCATTTCATGCCAATAGGGAGACCGAAGCACATTGAATGGTACACCGCAAGCACAAAGAAAACAGACTATCTTTCCATCCACATCATCCCTCCCAGCAACATCAAGGAAATCCCCTATTGTTCTTCTACCTCCAGAGTTTGCAGAAGTACCATGAGGAGATGAGCTACCAAATTTAGAGGTTGCATTTAATTCAAAATGAGTTTTTTGTTTCTTGTTTTTTTGTTGTGCAACCTCCTCTATTTGGATGTATTTTCTTCTTTGTTAAGATGAAATGTTTGGGCAAATTTGTACCCCCACAGGACCGTTTTTATCATCATTGTCCAACACCCCACAAAGATGTCTCCTCACACGGGTTTGTGAACCACAATGTGGTTTTCCTCCATGACAACCATGAGGGCACACAAATTTGTAAGTTCCACCACCCTTTCCCCCATCAAGTTTGGTCACATAGTTCCACAAGGGTGTTAATGCAACTTTCCCCTCTAGTGTTTTAGTTTCCCCTTCAGCTTCATCCCCTTCCTCTTCAAACCCTTCCTCCTCATCATACATTGGGTCACTCATATTGGGACCACTGTCGTCTTATGCTTCTTCCCTTCTATTCCTACTCCCCCTTGCCATCATTAAAACCAAGAGTGAAATGATACATAGAAGCCAAAAGAACACCATCTTGGAATATGGATATAGGTGGTGGACAACCTGCAAGTAGAAACAATGGGAAAGAGTAGGAGAGGGAGGAGAAAAATACAAAAAAAATGTCAAAAAAATAAGGGAGTTTGGGGTTTGAACTTACCTCTTTAGCTCTTGTAGATGAAGTCCTCCAAGCTCTTGCTCCAAGCTCCTCCTCCTTCACTCCTCCAAGCTCTCCTCTCTTCTCCTCTCCTTTCCTCTCTACTCTTCTCCTCTCCTCTCTTCTCTTCTCCAACTCTCATAAACTCAAAGTGAGCAAATGAGGAATGAATGGGGGCTTTATTCCCTTCATTCCTCACCCTAACCCAAGGTGGACCCACCCCCTTTATGCCAAGTCAGCTAAAATTAAAAAAAAAATCGCATTTCTTCCCTTCGCGTGGCGCTTTTCCGGAATCATACGGAACCGTACGGGAAGCGTACACTCCTCCCTCTGAGACGCCACGCTTCATACGATTGAAGCACCGTATGAAGCGCGTTTCGGAGGAAAGCTTCGGAAATTTCTAGGAAGCGTCCAAAACAGGGGGAACCGGGCTTCCGAATTTTGGAAGCGCGCTTCCGGGGACTCTTCTTGTACGAATCCGCGTGGGACACGCTTCAGGCCTTAGAACCAGGGGGGGACGCTTCCTACAACATTGGATTGAATCTACCCTCGTTATACTATCTCTTGTTATTTAGCTATTCTTGTGAAACCCTAACCTTTAGGGTTCACTGTAAAACCCTAGCCTTTTGTTGCTAAGGGTATAATGAAACCCTAGGGGTTGTTTGAATTCCTATTCTTTTGAAGTTTAGGGTTTTGATAATGTCATGGTAAGAACCCTAGTCCTTTAGGGTTTACTGTTAATGTCAAATTTTTAGGGTTTGGTGAATTAGGGTTAATAAACAAAACCCTTGTAACTAAAGTAAGATCCTAGGAATGAAAACCTAGGTGTATAATCGTCTATTTGATCGAAACCCTAGCATGGTCAAAATTCTTTGATGTATTGATCTTGGGTTTAGCTAGTAGATGTTGATGTGAAATGCTACTGTATTCTAGATATGGATATGCGAATATGCTAACTTAATTGTTGATACTCATGTTTTAGTTTGTGAAATCTACAGTTTATAACAAGACCCTAGTAGCGATTGATATTCTAGGACATGATGATATTGTTTTTGATTATTGATATGATTTAGCATTGATGATAAAATCTAGGGTTTGTAACAAACCCTAGTAGAGTCTGATATGTAATTCTAAAAGCATATTGTTGAAACCTTAGTACTATGATTGGATTGTTATTTGGTTGATCCTAAGGCTTTGTGTCTCGAAGATGGAGTCTAGGGTTTATGACAAGACCCTATCATGATGATGAAGTCTGGTATATAAAAGATGTAACCATTGTTGATTATGAACCTAACTTGGTTTATGTATTTGATGTCTAAAGTTTGAATGCTTTGGTGCTTCCATTGTAATGACATGATTTTGATTGATTACATGCTTTCGTATATTTGTATTTGGTTGTACTTTCTAATAAAGTTTTGCAGGTACATGATCTTCAAGATGTTCATAGTTGAAGATAATAATGATGAGCATGATGAAGGAAGCTACAAGAATGTTGATGATTAAGATGACCTTGATGCCATGAGAAAGAAATGAAGCCTTCAAAGGATGAAGTTTCTCTGAAGTTATGATGTTGTTGATCTCCCTAAGTTGAGAGGGAGCTTGGATGAAAGAAAGGGTATATCTCCCCAATTAAGAAGGAAGGCATATTATGACAGTGATAAGTAAATACCTTAAAGAAAAAACGAAAATGAAGAATGAATGAAAGTACTATAGATGGATTTGCAAACAAAAGATTTGAAAAGTACTGAAGCTATATTTGGTGCTATTGAAGAAGTGAAAGAAGAAGAAAGCTTTCGACAAGTTGTATATGGATAATGTGATGATGATATAAGTAGCATTAGAATGATTGAGGACCCTAAAGTTTTGCGTTTACTTGTATGTATACTTAAGGTTTATTATTGATTGGGGTTGTGATTGTGCAAGATCTCTCTGTAAAAAAATTGGATGTTTGAAGCATGCTTGGAGTGGTAGGTATATTTGATTTCTAAGTTGCAGGAAACGTGGGCAGGGGAGGAGTTTCCGTATGGAAACGGAAATGAAACTCAGAAACGCGTATGGTATGGTCCAGAAACCTGTTTCCACATGCAGTTTGACTTTTTTATTATTATTTTGTCTTCTATTTTTTAATTAGGTTATTAAAATGAACTTCATGGTAATGTTAAATTCTTAAAGTAAAAGTGATATTCTCCTTTATTTTTCATTTTCATCCTTTTACTTAAATTTTTAACATTACCATGAAATGACTCAGGATGTTTGAGAGTGGTTTTGCCCTCATTGGATTTCATATCGAGAAAGTAGAATTTTAGATCTCACTCAAAATCCAACAGACTTATCTGTTTTTCAGGATTTCAGGATTGGGGGGATTGCAATGTTTCCATTGGATTTTTGTCATGTACTAGGGTATGGAACTTGTATTTAATCAAGAGAACTAAGCCCTCTATGTAGGGGAGACTCCCAATAATCAAGAGCATATAGGGTACTAGGGTATGAAACTTGTATTTAATCAAGAGCACTAAGGTCATTCGACTATGTAGGAGGAGACTCCCAATCAAGCACGAGACAAGAAATTAGAAATTTCTCGTGGCTGATTTTGGATATTTCTATTTCATTCATTTATGTGATCATTCATGAGTAAATGTGATGTAAATTTAGAGACTTATGAGTTTATGCATTGACAATTGACATTTTATCATAATGTAATAAATTAGAATGTATCATATATGCTTTATGATTGCACATGTTTCTTAAATGTCCTTATATTATATATATAATATATATACTATATATATATATATATATATTCGCGTTTTCCTTCGTTTCCAAATTTGGGGGGGTCACGTTTCGGAAACTTGTACCCGTTCCCAGTTTCGTGCAACTTAGTCTGATTTAGTTGATAAGGAGAGATGAAGCATCTTGTGGCAACAAGATGCTTGGGAGGACATTTGGCTGGCCTATGTGTTGATGTTTAGATCCCGAAGTAGGGAGGGTGGCATTGGTCATGGAGCTGTGACCTTGGATACACACCTAGATCCATGGGTTGGTATTAGAGCTTAAAATCCTGATGTTAGCTAGAGTGGCTAAAGGTTGAGTACACCTTAGTCCTACCCGATTAGAGTACCCTGGTCAGGTATCTAATCTGTAGCACTAAGTGTGCTGTGAACTCTTCATGGATTATATCACTTTGAGAACTTCCATGTACCTCTATATATATGTAATTATGAATACCTCCCTAATTAGGAGGGAGTGTTGACGAATGTAACTAGTGTCTGTTAATTGTATTTGAATCATGATGTAATGTATTTGTGAAAAGAAAGAAAAATAAATTTTATTATAAAAGAAATTGACTTATTGAAGCATCGGTTCCATGCTTGGGTCAATGGTTCTTAGGTCAAGGCCTCCATTGTAGGCTTCTAGGGTTTATATTAAGTGTCCTTGTCCATGTCATAATGTAAAAGACCCTTCTTGGGCTTTATCAATCAAGAAAGAAATTTATTTTTATGTAAAGTAGGTCATTTAGGCCTCCTCCACCAAGTCAGCCTCAACTTGGACAAGTTGACCTAATTAGAGAGGCATAAACCACTATAAAAGGGCAACAACTCGACTCATTTGGTACACATCCACAACAAGTTTGATCTGCAGTTGTTGGAGATAGAAAAAGGGTGCGAAATTCAAGGAAGAGGAAGGAAACCCTAGCGAAGGAGAAGGAAGTATTTGTCAAGCATAAGAAGTCAAATTCTCTCTCTGCGTGTCTCAAATGTGCGAAGTTGTTGGGTTGCTTGAAGGGTTGAAATTGCAATACTGTAGCTAGGTTGAAATTCTAGAGTTGTAGGGGGTCGAAATTTTGGGTTGTTGCTGGGCTGTAGCTGCTAGACAAGAAGAGACTACTGAAGGTTGCTGAATCATATTGGAAGGTTGACTTGGTGTAGGAGGAAGGTCTTTTGATCAGGTCTAAGGTCTTGGTCTATCTCAATTTGATTAGTGGAAGATTTTGACTGGGTTTTCCCCTAAAGGGGGTTTTAGCCCTGGCTGAGTGACTACATCTTGTTTTGTTGATCTTCATGTTTTGATTTGATGATTGCTTGATGAAAAAAACATTAAAGAATAACATAAAAAAAATAACAAGAATACAAGAATAACACAAGTAATTATCAACATAAGAAAATCTTTCTGCGTTTCTGATTTCCTAACAATAAAGACCGATTTGTGTAAAGCATTTGATCTAGGCCAAAAGCCATTGGTACTACATATTACAACCTTGGATTGGAGAGTAGAAAAAAGAGAGTTTAACTCTGGATGATTAACCTCCATGGTTGGTGCTCGTTCCATTTGTTTTACGATATAGGAACTTGGGTTGAAAGGAAACTGATATGCAGGGTTGTTAATCCTCCCTTGCATCGCATCCTTGAAAGAGGTGAATTTGCTAGGATTTCTGGGACCCAAATCTCCTCCACACATTCTCAGGCTCAATATAATGGAAGAGTTCTGTGAGATACAATAGTTCCTCATCTTTAAGGGGTCCTGGAGTATCTTCCCTTTGAAAGACATTTATTGATATTTTACAGAGATGCCCAATCTATTCTCGATGCATTACCTCATATTTTCCACCAAGTTCGAGCCCCTAATCAAGAAGAGGGTGGACTTCCCATTAATACTTTTGATGAAAATATGAAAGGTTTCCTGGACTGACTTTGGCTGTCTTTTGTCTAGTTCATAAATGGGAATGAGTGAGGGATCTCGTTGTGAGGTCGAATCATACTTGAGTGCTAGTGACTTCAACTCCTCTGACCCCAAATCCAGCAAGGTAGAGCAAGTGGAAGAGCCCAGAGTAGAAAGAAAGCGAAGTTCGGACCACAACCCAGATGAGATCTCCCGCTGCGAACACCTAGAGTATGCTATACCCCAGCCCAAATAGTTCTCATCTTTTCCATCAATTGAAGAATAATAAAGAGAAGAAATCTCGACCAATTCCTGCTAGAGAGGAACCTACTTGTACTATTTTCTGTGGGAATAAGGGATTTCAAAAACTAATTGTTGCCTCCATTATAGTTAGAGTTTCTGAGCTCAGTAGGGGCATGGTGGTCCGTGAGCGGCCGATCATATGGGGTCCTCAAAAAACTGACTCGCCTCTAAGGCTGAAGCTGCTTGCCCCACGTGCTGTCCACCACGTCCATAACTATCTTCCTAGGGTTTTCCATCCGTTGGTTATCGGTTCTCGCCAATCCCATTTTCACTCAAAAAACCAACAATCAAAGTGCCTCTTCGATCCTCTCAAGCCAAAATCCAATGAGTTTGAAAGTTATCTTCGCCAACATGGAAGTTGGAACTAAACATCAAACCAATATTCCATACAATCCTCATTAGAATGGTGTAGCAAAAAGAATGGACATGACTCTCTTGAATATTGTACATTCAATGTTATTTTTCAAGAATGTAAAAAATTGATGCTTTGGGCTGATGCAATTCTGTGTGTAGTGTATTTAAGAAACATAAGTCCATTTCATGCATTTGGGAACAATACTCCTTATGAAATGTTGGTATGACTGCATTCCTTTGGTGATGCATCTCAGAGTATTTGGTTCCACTTGTTATGTCTTATTTCCCAAGGAGCAAAAGAACATACTAGGTGCCAGAAGTTGAAAGTGGATCTTCTTGTGGTACTTATATACCACTAAGGCATATCATCTTTATGATGAGGTAAATAAAAAACTCATTCTTTCGAAATATGTGATTTTCTAGAATCCACTATGAATTACAAGATTGTTGTGTTGTAGCTTAATCATCTTGATAAATCTACCCATGTAAAGACATGCCATGAGTTTAAAAATGAGGCTCCACATCTTGAAGGGGGGATCCCTATCGTGGATCAATCTTTGGAATCTCCTTTTGAAGTGCCATCTCCCCCTCATGTAGAAGATCTAGGAACTTCATTAGAACATGAGGTTCAATTGGATGATGTGAGAAGATTGAAAAGTTTAATCTTGAAGGGAATGCAACCCCATCTCAATCAATGGAGCAATTGGGACCATCACAAAAATGTCCAAAATCGTTCATGAAGATTCTTGAAAGCGTTTGTCCTAATGAGGTTGGAAAGACAAGAACTAGAATTGTTCGTCCTAATGAGGTTGGAAAGACAAGAACTAGAAGTTTAGCAAGACAAAATGATGGAGGTGAAGTAGATGATTTAGATTCATATGATATGAATGATATGGAAATTTCGTATGACCATGAATTGAATTTATCTACTAACTTTGAACCAACTTCCTTTGAACCATTGATTAGTGGAAAGAAGCTATGCAAAAGGAGTATGATGCTCTCATCAAGAACGAGACGTGTAAGTTGGTGGATCCTCCTTTTGAAACCAAATCAATTGGCTGCAAATCGGATTATAAGAACAAGTACAAATTAGATGGTTCACTTGACAAGCATAAGGCGAGGCTTGTGGTGAAAGAATGTGCATAGAAAGAATACATAGACTATGAGGAGATTTTTTCCCCCAGAACAAAATGGGTTATCATTATTTCTTTGTTGGCTTTGGCATTGCAGAATAGATGAAAGATTCATCACATGGACGTGAAGACAACTTTATTGAATGGACATTTGAAAGAGAATGTCTACATGTCAACCAAAAGTATTTTTTGTAAAGGGTCAAGAACATATGGTATGCAAGCTCATCAAGTCTTTATATTCCCTAAAGACTGTACCTCACACATCGTATGAAAGGGTAATTGAACATCTTTTGAAGATCAATTTCAAGCCCTCTAATCTTGATGATGCAACTTTGTTTTTTGAGAAAGTTGGAAAAATTGTTGTATATCTTGTGGTATATGTAGATGATCTTATGGTAACAGGGAACAATGAAGCATATATTGCATCCATAAAGAAAGAATTGAAGGAGGGTTTTGAGATGACAGACATGGGAAATCTTCACTAATACTTAGGTATTGAAGTAACTTAGAATCCAAAGTATGTATTGATTTCCCAAAAGAAGTACATTGGAGAGTTGTTGAATAAATTTGGCATGATTGATTGTAATTCTCTCTCTACTCCACTAGAGAAAAAATTGAAACTAACATCAAAAGAAGGGAATGAATTTGAGGATGCAACTAAATATGGACAGCCTATATGGAGTTGCTAAATTTCCGTAACCCTAGCACTTGGTTAATTACTTGCTAGCAGATCAAATCTACTGAATAATAACACGATTAAAGTTTTAACATAAACAAATTAATCAATTGAAGAAAAATTAAATACATGAATATCAAAATCTCATGCAAATAGATTTTTTCCCTTCAAAATCGATTCTTCATTCGAATAACTCAAAACTTATAAGGGGATTGATGGTCCACTGAGGAAAATACATACAAGAACCTGGAATTGATAAGGTTGATCAAGCCCCAGATCCTTTGATCTTGCTTGTCTAATTTAGATCTCCCTTGTTGACCCTTGCACCTTCCTTGAACTTGACACACTTGAATGGAAGTCCTCTGCGCAATCACTAAGATGTCCTTCTCTTGATGCCTTTTTCTCACTATATGTCTTGTGTGCCTTCTCTCTTAGCCTAGCATTTCTTTGATAAGTTTGGCTCATTTATTAAATCCACAACCCTAATCTCCAAAGTGATTGACGGTTGAGATTCGTCTAATTCACTAATGAGAAACATTTTTATTTCATTAGATTAACTCACTTATCTTATAAAAATAGATTACTTTAATCACTAGATAAATTGCTAAGGTTAAGGCTCTATTAAGCGACTTCGACACACTGAGACACTTAGGCCTATGCGCAAGTCCTACCCTAGTTATAGACATGAACACTCCCTCTTAGCGAGAGGTACTTCGTGAAGAGCCACTTGTAATTGGTTGTTCCTCTGGTCCAATTACAATCCAACATAACATCCTTCACCATGGATTTCCTCCAAACCTCTTGGTCTACTGCCTCTTTGAGGATTCTACTTGTCAGTGCCATATAGTTCTAAATTTTTTTTGAAGGCTTTCTCTTCCTGAATGTTCTCCTAAGAGCCTCCACATGCTCTTGAGCATCCTTCAATGTCTACTCAAACCACCTAGGTCTCTTGATAGAATTGGAAGGTGTTATTGACTCCTGCTTGTTACCCACCATTTTGTGGGTGATATCCCTAGTAGAATTTTTTTCTCCATTTTGGTCCTCAGCCAACAGCTAGCATCTCCTCATAACGACCAACTAGCTCGATGTGCCATTTCTCCGCCCCTTGAGCCAGCCATGTGGTCCCTCACCCGTTTGTAATGATCGTATGTTTGAAGGTGGGCCTCCCAAACCTAAAGGTATGGCTTGTTATTTGGTAATTGAGTATTCTAGTTTATTTGTCATGGAAACTTTGGGCATGGATTAATGGGGTATTCGTTGGAAAGAGTGGTCTAGGTCTGTGCTCTTGTCCCCTAGGTCTCTTTTGGGATGTTAACCTTGCACCCTAGTCCCGTGGGATCTCTTTTACTGACCTATTGGTTTTAGGGATGGTATTACATGGGAAACCCTAATTTTGGTTGCTTGGTCCCATTCCTCAATTCACATATATTACTCCCCTTCTGCTCATTACACTCCCAATCATCTCTCTCTCACTTGGGTCCACATTCCTCCACTGGGTCCACATAGGGTCAGCCACCCCCTCCCCTTGCCCCACATCTTGGGTCGAGCCTGGAATGATGCTCGAAGGTTGATGCAGCTAAAAGAAACAGAAAAAGTATAATTGGCCACATTCAACAGGAAATTGTACCACAAAATGCAAAAGATGGTTGGGGCAAAAGCATTTAGCACGTAGGCAAAATCCATGACATGAGCTCTACCCCATTCCATGGCCATCGCCCTCGTTCCTACATGGCCCTTGATGAGCCTCCTTTATCATTTAGGAACCCATGATTGTCCCAACCCTCGGTGGGCAATGAACTGACCCACCTTATTAGGGGGTATCCACTGTTATACTCTACACATCATGCTCTCATTACCTAGAGCCTTGAGCCAGTTAACCAAAGAAAATCATAAAAAGGAAAAAGGTATATGAAGAAGGGTGGAAAAATCAAGGCCAAGGCAACTCATGCACTCCTACACATTATTTACCCAAGTGTGGGCTTCCCTTTTATTAGCTACCCTTGTACCATGGCATGTGATCGAGGTTGCCCCCTTTCATTCCCTGCTCCATTCCATAATTACGCCACATGCCACCACCATTTGAATGCTGTACCACGGACATTAAACCCCCCCCCCCCCCCCCTTTGGAGTTAAAAACCACCTAATAGGATGCCTGGTTTACCCTATTTGGAGCTGGGAGACATTAGCACATGCCAAAGCCCTCTATGGAAGGGCATGCCATTATGAAGTGCTCACTTGTTATCCATAGTTTTTAAAATATTTTATCAGATGTCTTTAATGACTTGGTGTGCTCGAAGATTGGATCTTATGCAGGATTGCAGTTGGTTTCCATTTGGATTTGGTCTCCCTATATGTGGTCCTGACTACAGAGGGCTACATTGGCACATGTAGGGTGTGTGTAGAGAGCCATGGGCCTCCACAACAGTAGACAACACTCCATGGATCCCCACATCTATTCAAAGATTGCTCGTGGTTCACGTATTAGACGAGGAAGATGCACTTGATCCATCATGCCTAGCTGGCCCCAAAGTTGCACCATACACTTGGTAGATGATCCAGGACTTGCATGATGATGTGGCATCACCTACTGTAAAGTTTTGTAGATGTTCTATGCTAAGAGCAATTTCACTTTTCTCACAGCAATCATACAAGTAGTTAAGCAAAATGCAGATAGAACATATAAGCAGATCTTACAGAAGACAAATCAGAAACAGGAAAAATGTGTGTGTTCGTTTCGGCGGTCAACAGGATGCTTCAACCAGCAAAGTCTCCTTTGGTCAGCCAGCCCAGCATGTGTCACAACAACCCTCCAACCAGTAGATGAGTCAACCCAAGTCAATTCTACAAAAGTCAACGCTGTCCTGAAAAGTCAACGCAGGGGCAGCAAGCTAAAAGTCAACGCAGCAGCAAAACGGTCAACCCTTTGACCTCGATTTTTGTGCCAGGTAGTACAGCTTTCAAAAATCGAACCTTCCACAAGTTTTCAGCTTATTGGACCAAGTGTTGACCAAAGTCAACGCTGGTCAAACTTCTGCGAAACCCTAGTAGCAGAAAATCGTACTACAGCTCAGCCGTACGGTCTGTCCTCTTCGTCCTTCCCACGTGTGGCTGAAATTTGTCCTCCAGGTAGCTCGTACTCTTTAGGATGAGAGAGGAAGATGTGAGTTGTGTTGTAATGAAATTCTCTCCAACTTTTCTTGTATTTATATCCATCAATGAGGGTGTGTGACACATCTGTTGGGCATGTGAGCCTACATTACAAAACTGGCTGACCTTGCACATATAATTTATTAAGAATAATAAATTCAAAAATAAGTTCTGCTCATCGGATTAAGACTATTTTTATATGGATTTTACACCTCTCAGAAAGAGGAATCCAACAAAAATATTAGCCTCTTAATCTGAGCATCAGAACATGGAGTTTGGACCTAGTTGTCCAAATTTAACAGGGAGGGATGGGAGGTCAAAGACGGAGGAAGTGAGATGGGAGAAGGAAAGGCAGAGGGGGAAAACGTAAAGTGACACTCGTTGTGATCTTAGAATGATTGGAAAATTTTGGAGGCCTGACAACCTCAGATCTCGGAGGAGAGTGTGGAGGGGACGAGAATTCACGTTGATTGCGAAAAATGGGTATGTGGGGCAGATTAACCTCGTAGTCCACCTGATCCACATCTATAGACTCCATCTGGAGCCTAGATATGAATGATGAGAAAGCATGGGGGAGCCAATCAGATGTAGGGAATAGACCGAAGAAAAGGTTGCTGCATAGGAAGGGCGAGGATCCATGTAGCAGCAACAATTTCGATATGTGTAGAAGCTTATTCTCTCTGGCTTCACTGAAAGCGCAAATGCAAACCCCATCCTAGCACTCCTAAATGCCGATCACAATCTAAAGTTTGTAAGTGACGTCAAAGCTACAAATCAATATAGTTGTTAGTATTGAGGAGAATATGCATTGTGGAATCGCGTTATGTCTAGAACATATTGTAGATCTCCCTTTGGCCCTACCCCCTAGCATTTAAGGGTTGGTTTTGCATTGATATAACATCTCATCATCTTTGACTTATGGTTTTAGGGGAGTGCTTCTCACTTGCACTCCTTTTTAGGTAGATCTAGCCCTCTTTAAGACTAGTTTGTATGCTTTTGACTTGTTTTTAATCCCTATTATTTGAGTGCCCTTGATTAGTTGGAGGTTCTTGGTACATGAATTAAATTTGATGATGTGGAATGCAATTGCTAGTGGAGCTCTTGATGGCACATATATTGAGGCATGGAGATAATTTATTACTAGTTGATGGGGCCCACTCCTTTCTTCACGGAGTGGTTAAGTCATTTTGATGACTTTTCATGTGGACTCATTGCTAGCCTATGGTGGATTGATGCCTTACTTCGGGGATCTAGCCATTTGAGGGTTATTTACAACTTAGAGATTGAGCCATGGAACTATTTAAGGAGTTGTCTCAACTTGGGGAATTATATATAGCATGTTGACATCTTTGATGAACTCCCGTTTCACTTCTAATGGGTTTATTCTTAGAGTGTGGTTGTACTGCACAATTTTTGAGGACACCCTTGAGGGATTTACTCTCTTTGGCTTGCTTGAAGTATCCAAAGGTTACTTAGCATCCCTAGTAAACTATTCATCTTAGCTAGTGCACCTCACTTATGGGTATTCAAACCATGCACTAGTTTGCATGGAACTAACCAAATGCTTTGAAAGTTTGAAACACTGGCGACAACCTGTTGGCCTGATGCCTTGGACTCATTTATCTCTCTCTCTCACACACACATTTATATATGCTAAGGGTTTTTAGTTTAGGGATCATCAAGGATAATTTGTAACATAAGGTATAAAGGAGGTTGCCACCTCATAGTGGCATGTTTTGTCTAAAGGAAAACCTCACATGGAAATCAAAGGGATGCTTACCTAGTAAAGCTCATGGCTCAAGCTAGTGTGCTTTAGCTACGAGGATTCAAGCTAGACACTTGTCGACATGTAACTAGCCAAATGCGTATCAACGTTCGTGACAATTGTGTTGAGAAATCTAGGGCATCAATAGATAGGTGATTTCTCTACTTATGATAATTGCTTGTGATAGTCTTTTTACTTCTTGATTACGATCTTCTCTTCTTGAGTTATTATTGTGTTCTTTTCATCAAGACAATTACCAAACAATGAACAATAAAGAGACAATAGACGCAGTATATAGGCTTGTCAGCCAGCGCCAAAACCTCTCACTCTTTGTGAGGAAAACCCAAACAAAATTCTTCTTATGGAACCTTCAATTGACGAATACAAAGACCATGAGAAAGACCCTTGACACTAGATTCCTCCTAAGACCAAGTCACTAGCCTCCTCTTCTCTTCTGCTCGTCCTCTTCTTCTTCTCGACTTCCTTCAGATTCTTAGCAACCTTACAACATAAACCCTCGATGATTTTTGCTCCTTGAATAGTCTCCTCAAGAGGGAGTCTCCTTTTCCTTCCCTACTCGGCTTCCTAGAGCGAAGTCCTTTCCTGAACTTGATCACCCTTTTATGACTGCAAACTTCAGTCTATCCTTGCCAACTTTGGACCTGCAATTTCTTGCACGTGTTATGGTAATCTGGCCCAAAAATAGTGCTCCAATGATGACCCTCTCCTTCACTATCTTCTCTTCCTCCTTTGCTAATCTAGAGGCTCTTTCTTCGTATGCTTCTCGCACTTCTTTTTAGACTTGCTTCACTGAATTGCTTGTCTCCAAATGAGGCCGAGTATGGGTATATATACTTGTTTGTCCATGTCCATTAGGCTGACATGATCTCTAGAGTAGGCCAACATGATCTTTCTCGAATCATCCTTACATTGTAAGTCGACTTGAGTGAGAGCTAGTGACAAGGTCTTTGAGGGTTGCTTACAAAGACAAGTATGACTCTTTACAATGTGTAACACACCTTCATTATTTTGACAATGACTCTTTAGACTTTTATGAATAGATGACAATCTCCCTAAGGGCTCTCAATGGGAGCCTTTACTAAAAATAAAATCTCTTGCTCATGAAACCCATGATGCAAGCATTACAATAATTTTATTTTTCTTCTTTAAATCTCTTACATAAAAATCACAATTACATATCATTATGAAGACCGAACCTAGTTACACTTTTCAACAAATTGGTTGAGCTAATTCATTGGTCTTCAAAGGTGTCATTGTTATTCATTCACTTTTTATTATTCTTAAGGTATGACATTACTTTTTATATCTTTTCTTATTCTATTTGGGTTATCATTGCAACATAATTTGCTATTAGATGGATGATCCTTGGTTTGTGTCCTTCAAACAAGGCATCTTATCTTTTCCTCCTTGACATTTTTTTTGGATCATTGAAATTGCATGGAAATTTCGAGGTTGATAAAGGAAATAGTGGAGTACATTGGTGTAATTTTGATTTACTCATGTTATTTTATATATTGGGTTCATAGCATTTGGATAGTTGGAATTGTGTGGAAATTTTAGGGTTGATAGAGGGAAAAAGGAACATTGAAGTATCTTTGGTCAAAATTTCAGACTTTGGTTCACTATAATTTTAGCATTACCGAGTGTAGAAGTTATTGTTTTTTCTTAGTCTTGAATCCTTTCTTAAAACATAAGTTCTACTGAAAATCTTATATCTAGATATTGAGGGGTCTGATTTAAGGAGATTGGTGCTGTGGGAAATAGAATGGGCTAGGTTATAATAGGTTCAATTTCATATCTTGAAGTGCTACATATACAAAGTGATAGGTTGTATAACGATGTTAACCTGAAATAGAGCAAGAACAACAGGTTCAAGTAATTCCTTCATAACTCTTTGTTGGAAGGTCAAAATTGCATGGGTTCATTTGGAGCCTAAAGAGTACATATCAAGTGCAAGGTGGAAGGTTGAGTGACAAAAAAGAAACCAAACTAGGGTTTTACAAAGTGTGTCAACTAAAAGGAAGCTCAATTGATGGTGATTCAAAAGGGTTCAGAAACATGAATTGGTGGAGAATATGTAAGTATGAATTTTGGTACCATCTAAGGATAGGTTATTGAAAAATGACCATTATCATGGGAAGAAGCAAGACTTTCTTTGTAGGACCAACAAAAGTGGAAGAATCTGCTAAGTGGAAGAACATGCCAAGAGCAAGCATGGAATTCCTCATCATTGGAAGAACCAGCTAACACAAGATGTAACTTAGAATGATTAGTTCTTCATCCATAAGCTTCCCTAGCGAATCAAGTGTTGAGGGCAACACTTGTTTAAAGGGGTGGTCATGTGAACCCATATATCTTTGGGCATTACATTAAAATTGTTATATTTGGGTTATCGTTAGTGGTAGGCTCATTATTTGTAATTGTCCCTTTATCTCTATATATACACCAAAGAGATCTAGTTTTAGGAATTATCAGGAGTTATTTGTAATCTTATGGTGTAAAGGAGGTTGCCCCCATCAAAGTGATATTGTTATTCATTCACTTTTAATCATTCTCAAGGGATGACATTACTTTTTCAATTCTTATTCCATTTGGGTTAATTGTGCCATAAGATGCACCACCATTTCTAACCAACTTTTCTTTGCTGCTCTGGTTGTCTCATATCCCCTAGATATAAATATTTTGTGCATCTCTAGTAGCATTGAATTGAAATGTAACATTTTTCACATATTTTAATAAATACAAGAATCAATAATCTTCTTGGAGTTTCATATATTATCATATTATCTTCAATACTATTACCTCTATCTAATGATATGTCTATTTTTTGCAAAGTTGAGTTACGTAGTAGAGAATATGACAGGTGGTATGGAAGGAGAATTGGGTGCATAATCAGCGAGACATTATTAATGATGATGATTAATGTCCATTGAGACCATAATTGGTCTATAGCTGTTAAAAACAGTAAAGGTTACTTAGATTCCACTAGAATCTTATTTCTATTCTAAAAATATAGGAGTGTTCCAAAATTACCATAGTTTTAATGAGTTTTGATGACACAGGAGGTTAGGAAGGTCAATATTGTAACATATATTTTGAAATTGAGTTCTATTTTGGGTGTACACAGGCCACTCTAGGATAAAGTGTCATTCGACTTCAACCCTCTTAGTGTCACAAAGATGTCAGTTTCTTGCATCTCATGATGTTTTGGGAATTTTCCGACACCCAGTTTCACTGTGTAGCTTATGGGATTTTCTTCTTTGTGCTAATTAGAACTGAAAGATGTATTTTATCTTCTTCATAGTTTAATTACCAAAACATCTGAAGTTGCACTAACATAGAGAGCAGACATGGGCAAAAATACCTTTAATTTAATAGATAATTCTAATTTTTCAGTATTTCTCTCATATGACTACCACATAATGAAATCCAACACATTTATTTCACATGCACACTTATATCTATGTATGTATGCATTTATGTATGTCTTGTCTCTTTATCTGAGACACAACTATACTTGTCCCTTGTTAGTAAATGCTCAAAGATACCCACTAAGAATGATAATTCACTTAAAGGTGGCTTGAAATGATTATCTTAGTTTGTCTTGTTTTAGGCCCTAAGGTAACATCAATATTGCCTTGTTATGTTATATCTCTAGGAAGTGTGATTTATATTATCGAGAAAATTGTTAGAAACATGAGAAGACATGCTGCCATATTCTAGGCTATGTTATTGCAATGCAAACTATGATTTGAATTGTGTACTTCTAGTGATATTAAATTGAGAAAATATGTTTCCTTGAGTTAACTTATCCATTTTTCCTATCTTCTAAGTCATGATTTTTTATATTATAATGCAAGCTTTGGACATGCAGGTCTTTCATGGAGCTGATAGCGACATCCTTTGGCTTCAGCGGGACTTTCACATCTATGTTGTAAATTTGTTTGACACTGCAAGGGTAAGTTACACTGTGACTACAAATATTATTAATTCAAAAGTCAAGCTATAACATCCCTAGAATAGTTTAGTTCTAGAGTACATAAAATCAGGGAATCATTGAAAATCAACGAACAAGAAAACACAATTACCTTGCGCATTTAACGCTTATTTGTAGGATGTTCAACTTGGAAAAGTTGGATGTCTTATCATCTAAAAAATAAATGTTAATATGAAACATATTAGTTGATCTTCTACTTTGTTATAGAAATGTAGTGATTGTTCTATTCTCAACTATACTTCCATTATATAACTTGTTAACACCGTAAGTGAATTTCTTCAGAATTCATATTAGGCATTTGAGAGTGTTGGTTCAAGGGTATGATATGAAGTGAACTCAAGATTACAGAGTTCACCATTTGATATCAATAGTTCATGATTTTAAATTAGACTTAGCACATTATGACAAACCTTTTATTGCTCAGGGGTTGAGGATTATATAGGGTCTTGGCAAATGATTCATAGTAGGTACATCCAAAGGACATATCACTCTTTGATCATAGACATATGGACAAGTTTCAACATACTCTATACTTTTTAGGTAGGTTCTTTCAGATCTATTTTGAGTAGAAGGCCTTGTTCGCGTGAGTGATATGTAGTTTTTGCATTATGCATTGGGGATGATGGCAGTGAGATGGACACTCTCAAATTTATTATTTCTCTGCTTTTAGAATGTTTCTATTTTTATAATATTGGTCTTTGTTAGTAGTTGATGAAGTTTTGGGCACATAGTATTGAGTACTCCGAAAGGGTATTCTTCAAGTTTCAAGATTCTCAATCTAGAAAAAATTCTCTTTTCAGAAAGTTTTTGAGAAATTTGATTATAATATTGGACACCCTTTCGGTAAATGTGCATATGGTTCCATTTTGGTGACATTTTGATGTGGTCAAGGTCTTGGTCAAAGTAGATCAAACATTGGTTTAAAAATTCAATTTTGGCGCTTATGGAGATATTTACGTTTTTGGATGCCCAAGATTGAGTACAACATGGAGCCAAAATTTCAGGGTAATCATACACTGTAATGTTTGTGTGTATTTTTACCCTTGGTATTTTTGGGATTTTGGTGTTATTTTTGGAGATCAATATTGCATATGGCATCATGGTCAAATTTCAAGCCATTTAAGAAGTTTTATTTTTGGTGAATTTTATGGGGCTCGGATCTTGTTGGAATTATTATAGAAGGTTCTTGGTGGGCCCACTTGAGATGGACTTGCTATTTTTGGAGACCTAGGGTGCATCATGAGAGGAAAGTTGAAACTAACACAAACTCTTTAGTGAGCCTGATCATTTCTATTTATGGCCTAGGAGATGTGCCCTACTTGAGCTTGGCTTTCTATTTTTGCACTTTAGTTAGATATCAATATAGGCAAGTTGACTTTTAGTGCAGGCCATCGTTATTTTTGGAAATTTCTTGCCTTGAAGACAAGATATTCTTGGACGTAGGGCGAACCTCTTAAGGAAACTTCCTCTTTCCTTTGTATGCACTTCATTGCACCTATTTTTGGCCTTGGAGAGTGCACCTTCCTAGTGGATAAGATTTGACCTGGTGTTAAGCAACTTGCACATCAAGTTTCCTATTTTTGCATTGCCTTTCACTCCAAGAAAAGAACAAACCTAATCCTCATTTGTTTTTTAACCTTATTTAGACTTGAGAATGTTGGTGTGTTCCCACTTGTCTAGAAACTTTTTCGGTTTACAACCATTGGCAATAAGATGAAATCAATTTCTTTTGGTGACCATATTCATCCCCAGGTGTGTGATAATTTCTGTATTTTCGTAGGCTCTTTTTTGCTTTTATTGCTTGATAGAAATTGAATGGTAGGATTTGAATAATTTTTTTTTGTCCCACTTACTTTGTTGTCATTCATTATTGACTCCATTATAGGGCACCATTGTAAGTGAGAACCCATTGACTAACTAATGGGTTCCTTTCCCTTCAGTTTGCGGCCAGGTTCCTTTCATTAAGGGCACATACTTATAAATAGAAATATTGATATATCAATATAAATAACTGTCCTACGATGGATGTCTTTGTCTACAAAGTATTTTAAATATTTCCGCTACGTATACGACTTTTTGGTCGTTACATTGGTATTAGAGCTGTTCGATCCTCTGGACGCTCAACCACTGAAGAGAACCAGTCTGATCCAACCTTTGGCCATCAATCCTTCGTCAACCTTGTTGTTGTCACAATTGAAGCGTTTTGCTACACAAAGTTGGAGTTTCTATGTTTCACTAGTTTTGTCATTCAAGGCTTTGGCCATTAAACAAAAAAAGGAAGGAAAAAATAAGATAGTCAAAGAAAAAAAGAAAAAATAGAAAAAAGAAAATAGAAAAGTACATATAAAGATTAAAAAAAAGATTTAAAAATAAATAAATAAATATAGTTTGGTGTAAATTTTGAAGGAGAACATTCATATATATAAAAAGGTTCTACATTATTGATAAAAAGTGCATGATAAAGTTAAGAGGGAATATTTCCAAATATATTTAAAACTATATGTAAGAGAAGGAAGAGTAGATAATATTATCTTGATTCTTCATTAAGTGGTTTACAAACCCGTGGTTTTAGCAACCCATGGTATTTTCAAGGTAAAAGAAAAACGAAAGGAATACAAAAACTCTTTATGTGAATGATAAGTTTTACTTTTTATGTAGAGAAAATTAACCGAGTCAAAGGCACATAAGTGGACATATATTTTATATTATACCCCAAAGAGGTGAATAGCCACATTTCACTAGGGTTGTAACTTTTCAAAAAGAAAAAGATTATAAATAAAAGATATGTAAAGAGAAGTTTTATATCATAAGGGCATATTTTCAAGAAAATTTTAAGTCGTAAAATTATTGGAAATATATATAAGTACAAAGCGGGTATTATTATAGAAGGTTACTTAAAAGATCCCTATGTTAAAGTATATAAAGGGTTAAATCTAGAACTATAAAGAGACATAAGGATGACAAGTTATAACAAAGGAAGAGTACTTTTTAAAAGCATTATAATAAATATAAGGTGCAGTTTACTTAAATAGTGGAGCTATATTAACTTATTTTAAAGTGGAAAAAAATATATAATTGAGGAAAATAAAAGTTAAAGGAATTTATAAAGGTGTTTAAGTTTATCAAATAAAAGGGCACTTATTTTAAAGAAATCCATTTTTGAAGAAAAAACGAATGGAGCCTAATTCTAAAATGATGAAGGAAGGATGATTTTCCTATAAAGGTGTTTTAATCACACATCACAAGTTAATTACATTAAGAGGGACTATCCAAGGGAATAAAAATAATATCGCTATTAGTACAGGCAATGATGAAGATTACATAAATATTAATCTGGTTAATCGATTGTTAATTTCAGATGCCAATGTAGGCGAAACAACAGATCTTTTTGGAAAAAAATATGAAATTAATGATTTACAAATAACAGTAGATCATCATGAGTGCATATCCCAATTTTGTGTTGTAAAAATGTATGACATGGAGGCTGACATATTCTTGGTCAACCTTGGTTTAGAGAATTGGGTGTGTTCATGTTAAACAGAGAGAAAAAAATTGTTGATGTTTTCTTATAAGGGAAGGATGATCACATTTCGAGACATGATAATGAAGGCAAAATCGATAATGTCCTCGTCAGAAGACGATAAAGATGTTACGAAATTAATACCTCAAAGGAATCAAAACTCAATATTGAAGAAGCAAAAAGAGCTTGAGGAGGCCATATCCAATAAAAATGACGAAAATTCTTGTTTAAAAGATCATATCCAAAAACTAATTGCACAAGTCAAAAAGTGTAAAACTAAGAAGCAAAAGTTAGAACAAGAAAAAGAAAGTTTTAACGAAGCTCAACAAAAGTTTATCAGAGAAGGAAGAGGAAAATTTACACTTAAAGAACCTCAATAAAAAATTATTAGAACAAATTAAAAAATTAAAAGATCAAGAGAAGGATAATAGCAACAAGATCAACGATTCAGAGAAAGAAGAACTTTTACGTCTAAAAAAACATAACCAAAATCTTCTTAACCAGATTAAAAAACTGAAGACTGATAAGAAATCATTGACGAATAGATACGAAGAACTTATCTGAAAGGAAGTGTTGACACCTAATCATGGGGATTGGGTGAACATCTGTAAATAATGTAAATAATAAATAATGGAAAAGGAAGAGTCATTGAGAGGTGAACCCCAAGGGTCACTCTCTCATTTATATAACTATGAACAATTTAAATGAAGAAACACAATTCATTTGAGGTGTTACCTCCTGGCCTGACATGGTATTAAAGCCAACGCCATTTTTGGCTTCCCTCTCTGCCTTGTAACTCCCTTCTGCCATTTTTTGCAATCTGTCATATCTGCTCATCTCTGCCATCATCTTCTGTGCATTACAATTCTCTAGAAATGCGTTGAACATCCACTGTGAGTGCTAGTTTTCTTTTATTCCGCTGTACAATGAAATATATGGGAGATCGTTGAAGACCGAGGAGTGAGTCTGTGCATTGCTTGAGAGTACGAAAGTGGAAGCGTGGTGCTGTGACTGTGACAGCGTTGAGGTTTGCGCTGCAAGGCTCCCATATACCATCGTTGTATATACACTGCGTCCCAACCATTGTAGATTCCTGTGATAAAAGTTTTGGGTACATTTTTTGCTAATTATTCTGCAAGTATATTTCATTTTTTTAAGTTATTATGGGGGCAATCAAGAGAAAGGAAAGTCTTTGACATGGAGGGTATATGTGGTGTGGAAACAGACTGTAATACGTTTTAGATGTAGATTTGCGTAGATGAACCTCCAAGTGGAAAAGTTTGATGTCTCATGCGTTCTTTGTATACTTAATAACACTCCTTAATACTGCTCCTTAATACCGTCGCTCCACCATATGCTACTGCTCCTGCATAGTCGACCCTCCTATTTTGTTATACCTCTATGCACAGTATTTTCTTACATTGAACCTTCTTGTTCATCACTCCATAACGCTGTCATAACATACCTTCCTCTCGCCATAACATATCCCCCACCGCCACGCTTCCATATGCTGGGCTACGTTGCACACTCACCGCTCTGGTTTCTCATATCCCACACACCAGTTACCTAAAAACATTGTTCCATATTACCTAAATACACTGTTCCATATATATATACCACTCACATATTACATATAACGTTGTAGGTATAACGCTGTCTGGTATAACACTGTTTTGGTATTGTCGACTCCCGGTCAATCGTTGATCCCTCCCCCATATATATGACTTTTAGAAGATATTTTTTTTAAGAATTTACTGACAATGTTGATGGAGCAGTATACTTTGCAGACAAATCAAAACTCAAGCCATCAAGGCTTGGCACAATCAGGCTCAAGATGCCTGGTCTTCCAGAGTTTCTTCTACATGATGTTTTATATCTCCCACAGCTGAGGAGAAACTTGCTGTCCTTGGTCCACATCCGCCAACAAGGACACTCCATTCATATGTTTGATGGCAAGGTTGGGGTGAGAAAAGCATCATATCACTCACTAGTTATGACAGGGATAGAAGAAGAAAGGCTTCTCAAGCTACAAGGTACCTCTGCTTGTGCACAAATTTTCTCATACAATTCTCATTATGATGAAGGTACATTCCCATCAAGTCTATTATGGCATGCTAGATTTGGACACTTGAACTATGACAATTTTCGCTTATTGAAGAAAAATGGTGTTACTGGTTTGCCTACAATTCCTAGGAAACTTAAGCAATGTGATGCTTGCATTCTAGGAAAGCATAGCAAACAGTCTTTTCATGGTTCACATTCCAAAGCACATAGAAAACTTGAACTCATTCATTCAGATTTATGTGGTCCAATGCGTGTTCCTTTTGCAAATGGAAATAAATGTATGATGACATTTATTGATGACTACGCCAAAATGTGTTGGGTTTATTGATTGAAGAACAAATTTGATGCTTTTCAAACATTGAAAATTATGCACGATCTCATACTGGCTCTATTCGCACTGATGATTGAAAGTAATACACTTCAAATGAATTTGAAAACTATCTTTACCAACATGGGATGAAACATCAAACAACCGTGCCTTATAACCCCCAACAGAACAGAGTAGTTGAAAGAATGAATAGGACAATCTTAAATATGGTACGTTCCATGATGTTTTCAAGAATGTAAAATTGATGTTTTGGGCTGACACAGTTCTATGTGTTATATATGTAAAGAATAGATGTCCATCTAATGCTATTAGAAACAAGACTCCTTGTGAAATGTGGTACAGCCACATTCCTTGGGTAAAGCATCTCAGGGTCTTTGGTTCCACAAAGGTACATAGAAACAAACTTGGTGCAAGGAGTCATAAGTGTATCTTCTTGGGGTATTCAAATACCTCCAAAGCATACCGTCTCTATGACGAAGTTAATAAAAAATTTGTTGTATCTAGAGATGTAATCTTTCTTGAATCTTCCAAAGTTGACAATGTTGTTGAGCGACAACTTGATCGCTTGGATAGATTCGGAAATGCAAAATCATTTCAAGAATTTGATAATTAGATTCCACATCTTGAAGGGGGGATTCCTATACTTTGATCAATATGTGGAATCTTCTTCTGAAGCACTCTCTCCCCCACATGAAAATCCAACCACTGATGATTCTTTGAGTGATGTGATTGACAGAATTGGGAGACTCAATCTTGATTCAGTCCCAACTCAATCAACTGAGCAGCTTGGACCATCTCAAAAAGGTCCCCCAAAGTGGTTGACAAAGACACTTGAGAGTGTTCATCCTGATGAGGTTGGAAAGACAGGAACAAGATATTCAACTAGGCAAAATGGAGGTGATGTAGATGATTTTGGTTCACCTGTTGATATGGATGTTTCTTATGATTGTGAATTGAATTTGTCTACAGATTTTGAACCAACTTCCTTCAAAGAAGCCGCTTCTCATGATGAATGGAAAGAAGCTATGCAAAAGGTGTATGATGCCTTGATAAAGAATGGCACTTGGAAGCTGGTTGATCCTCCATGGGAACCAAACCAATTGGCTGCAAGTGGGTCTACAAGAACAAGTATAAAGGTGATGGCTCACTTGACGAGCACAAAGCCAAGCTTGTGGCAAAAGGATTTGCATAGAAGGAAGGGGTTGATTATGAGGAAACTTTTGCCCCCACAACAAAATGGGCTACCATTCAGATACTCTTTGCCCTAGCAGCTCAAAACGTTTGGAAAGTCCATCAAGTGGATGTAAAAACTGCTTTCTTGAATGGAGATCTAAAAGAAAATGTTTTTATGTCCCAGCTTGAAAGATTTGCTGTGAAAGGACATGAACATAAAGTATGAAAACTTGTGAAATCCTTGTATGACCTCAAGCAAGCACCACGAGCCTGGTATGAAAAGTTATATGAGCATCTTCTGAAACTCAATTTCAGACATTATGATATTGTTGATGCAAATTTGTTTGTCAAGAAAGTTGGCAAAACAGTTGTATATCTTGTGTATATGTAGATGATCTTTTGATAACAGGGAACAATGAGAGCTACATTGCATCCATAAAGAAGGAAATGATGAAAGGTTTTGAAATGACTGATTTGGGCTATGTTCATTACTATCTTGGTATTGAAGTAACTCAACATCCGAAGTCTATATTCCTTTCTCAAAAGAAGTACATTGGAGATCTGTTGAACAAGTTTGGCATGGCTGAGTGCAATCCTCTAACTATTCCAATGGAACAACACTTAAAGCTCACATTCGTTGAAGGAAAAGAATTTGAGGATGCAACAAAGTATAAACAACTTGTAGGAAGTCTCAACTACCTGACTACTACTAGACCAGACATTTCGTTTGCTGTTGGAACCCTCTCCAGGTTTATGCAAAAGCCTTGTGAGGGACATTGGTTTGCCGCAAAAAGAGTTCTAAAGTACTTGAAGGGAACTCAAGACTTTGGACTCAAGTATACACAAGTGGGCAACTTCAGCTTGATTGGATACCCTGATTCAGACTTTGATGGAGACAAAGAAACTGGGGTATCTACTTCTGGTTATGCTACGAGTCTTGGATTAAGCGCTGTCTCCTGGAGATCACGCAAACAATCAGTTCCAACAGATTCCACAACAGAGGCAGAATATGTGGCAACAACTGAGGCGACAAAAAAAATTGCGTGGCTCAGGAAAATTTTGGAAGATTTGGAGGCAAAACAAGTACATTCAACTCCACTCATGATTGACAACACCTCTGTAATAAAGTTGGCCAAGAACCCAAAGTTTCATGATTGAATGAAGCACATCAATGCAAAATACCATTTGATTCGACATCATGTCGAGGCCAAGACAATCCATCTATGCCATTGTTCCACTAATGAGCAGATTGCATACGTCTTCACCAAAGTGCTTGGAAGAGAAAAGCTTGAAAGATTCAGAATGATGCTTGAGTCACCAACATCCCTTCATATTAAGGGGGGGAATGTTAACACCTAATCATGGGGATTGGGTGAACATTTGTAAATAATGTAAATAATAAATAATGGAAAAGGAAGAGTCATTGGGAGGTGAAACCCAAAAGTCACTTCCTTATGTATATAACTATGAACAATCTAAATGAAGAAACACAGTCCATTTGAGGAGTTACCTCCTGGTTTGACAAGAAGCATCAAAATCTTCAGATGTAGTAGCCCAAGTTGAAGAAACAAACATCGATCCCACTAATCTCATAGTTCAGGCAAATCCAAATCCTACTGAAGTAAAGACATACTCAGAGGTTGAAGTTCAAATGACAGACACCCCAAATTAGGATTCAATAGTCAAGTCAACAGCAACAATGCTTGAAGGAAATCAGGAAATTGCCATAAAAACGTTTAAGGAAATTCAAACAAGAAAAATTCCTTATCTACATCTGAATCACAAGAGTAGACACGCTAATTAATCTACAAATCTATATCACACAAAACATAAACAAACTTATGTTCCGAAGAATATTGAAGTGAGCTCAATCTGATCATACGACAACTATTCACCACACATCTCCAAGGGTCATAAGATTCCCCAGAAGATTTCTTCTAAAATGGTCTGATCCGTTTTCAGTGTGACAATTTTGGGTATCGCTTAGAACATCATATCGTCTTGTATCAACAAAGATAAAAGCTTAGAAACAATAAGATATTCCGAATGACAAAATCCGATCCTTCATCAGTAAGCTTTGAGGACAAAACATTTTGAAGGAGAAGGCAATGTTATGAACATAAATTATGTAAAAATAGATAAAAATAGATAATAAGAAATAATAATAATAATAATATAAATACAATAATAAATAATAAGTAAATTAACTAATGGTTAGTTAGTTAATAATGAAAAGACATGTCTTAGAGACATGCCTGTTCGTGAAAGGGTACTTACTTGGCTATATATACAAGACCCTCATTCTCAATTGTACTCATCCTATATCAATTTTTTAATACAATATACATTTTACAATTATTGTCCTACGATGGATGTCTTTGTCTACGAAGTATTTTAAATATTTCCGCTGCGTATATGACTTTTGGTCATTACAAAGGCCAACTTGAAGCTTACATCTTGACTTTCTCTTGGAGGGTCAGTTGACTCTATTTTGACTCAAATAATTTTTCTTTACAATATGTAACATGCCTAAGAAGGGTCTTCCATACATGACAATGACTTTCTTGACTTGTAGACTTAATGACAAGACCTAGAAGCTCACAATGGGAATTTGACCTATAAAATACATTTCTCTTGAGCATGAACCTCATGCCTCAAGAACAACAATACTAAATTTATTTTTCTCATTACATCATATACAAAATATGATAATATCATGATTACTTATGTCATTATGAAGACCGAACCTAGTTACATATTTCAACATAGACGAATGCGCAAAACAATTGCAGTGACACCCTGAAACTGACTCTGGTTGCTGTAACTCCCGAATTTCATTCATAAGGAATTGGGAGAGGCCTTATTGTATTCTCTATATCCAGTTTAATGTGCTGGGTAAACCACATTTACTTCACAGGACCCAAGGATGTTCGAGTTGCTGATCACTAAGAACAACTTAGGCAGGTCAACTTTTCACCTTTCTTCTTGCTTCTGATTAGTTAATTTACTTTGCTTGTTTAATCATTTAAAACATAATCAATATTTCATTTATTTCCGTGAATTGAGGAAACACCTACGCCATTTAGGCTAGTTATATTTGCATTACTTTTCTAGTTTTCTGTCCAAAAAATAGCATGTTTAGCTTGCTGGTTTTTGACTTTCTATTCTTTATTCAGAAAGAAAGGAGGACTATAGTGTTTTCTGATTCACATGCGTAAAAGCATAATCTAGGATCTTAAATCTGTATTTAATTAGTGTTTTCTGCATAAAAACAATAAGTTTAGCTTGCTCTCCTGCAATGATTTTTACACAGATATAGGCTGCCCCTAATCGTCCGTTTTGCATTGATTTGCATGGCATTCATATCTAGCACTTAGTTAATCTATTTTGGCATGTTTCCAAGCATTCTAAACTGTGTTGAGCTTTTTACCTTGCACTTATCTGTTGAGATCATAAGGAGATAATAGATCTATGATAAACACTCCAACAAACCCTAATCCACTCAAGTAAACCCGCCAAATTTATAACACTTAATGTAAATCACAAGAGAGATGTACTCATGCCATAGTGCACTCAACAGAGATCACAACCATAACCAGGAAAAATAACCATGAGGAGACAAACTTTTTAGGAGTGCCCTAAGGCAAAGAATAAGAAATACGTACATGTAAATGATATAGTTATAAACGAAGAGTTTATTGTATCTTTATACACAACTTTATGATTGATGTGCTAACCCGAAGCAACACAACTGTAGCTTGTTGACTTTAAATGTAAAATACACAAAGGTATTTGTAAATAATATTTTTTTAATATATGAAATGTACAAGAGATGGTTGAATGTTACGATGAGGGCCCGAATATATACCTAGGTAGGTGCCCCTTGATGAGTGGCCATGTCTTTTTAGACATGCCTTTTCATTAAACTAATGACTAAAAATAATCACCACTTTGATTATTTATTATTTACATTTATTTTTATGTAGTTTATTTGTTATGAAAAACTTTGTCCTCAAAGCTTGTTGCTGGCAATTTCATCGGGATGTTTATGTTATTTGGGCATATGTAATCCGTCATTAGTAGCTTCTCTTGGCACGAGTTTATCCATTCTCTTTTTTTAATTCTCTCTCTCTCTCTATATATATATATATGTATATGTATATACATGTATTTTAATTAAATTAACTATATGTTATAGTTATATAATTAAAACTTTTACATAATAGTTAAACTATATATTGCTCCAATGTTGAGATGATATAGCCACGATGGCTCCACTATTGAGACAATAGAACCACGGTGAAATGGTTCAATTCTACACAACGATTGACCAACGGTGGTGACTGTCTGTGGAATAAGTCACGATAGACAAGTTGTCATCCTGGCAGGGAAATAAGTGACTTAGAGATTGGGATAGGACTGTTGGGTAGACCGATGACTTCAGGACAGACTCTGTGTGGAGATGTGGTCGGGACATATCGATGGTCGGGAGGAATGGCAGAGTCGAGGCAAGCGAGTTTGGCATAGCGATGGACAACACGTTTAGCAGTTCAACGGAGGGTGCGGTAGTTCGAATCAGAATGAACAAACGATAGGCGACTGGGTTGGAGAATGGTCGAGCAGACATGGTGAAAACTCCATTTGCAGCGGTCGAGTAGCACTGGGATTCATCATTGGACAAGGGGAGCAACTCTAGAGTTTGTGCATCCCTCAACGCCTTCACTTTGGCCCTCGCCTCATCAATTATCTCTGTAGTCAATTGATAACCCTCGACACCGAATTCTTCAAAAAGCTCCACGCCATAAGGGGTTATAATTTTGCCATCTTTATCTAGAACGATAAGGCTGGGAATCTGATTCACCTGAAAGGACGCCTTAAGCTTTTTCTTCATATTCTCATCAGAGAATAGCAAGGCAAGCCATGGCATGGTGTGGTGGGATTCCTCGAAAGCCTGCTTAAGTTTTTCTACTTCGACGTCATACTCATTACGTTGCAGAGGTCCGGTTGAATAATCTATAGATATCTCAAGTGTTTCCATAATCTCAGTCCACAAACCCACTGTGATTTCTTCTCTGCATATAGTGTCTCTTAGTTCGGCTTTTCTCAGGAGTCGAAGACCCCCTACCTCGATAAAGTGAGCCACTTCATCAGTGGTTCGTTCTCCATATCTGGAATGGATCGTGGACAAAAGCAAGCGACCTAGCCTTTGTGCATGTAGTCCATTGTTTTGAGTCTCGGTTGAGTAGAAGAGATCTTTAACAATTCGCAGCAACAAAGATCGAAGACAATACAAATGCATTGGGTTGGTTCTACTAAGCTGCTCATCTAAATCGTCTTGACCATCACATGCAGTACTAGAAGCAAAATTTGCTTCTTTAAATTCCACGTCTCTCATGTGCGTTGCCCGTAATCCTTGGAAGGCCCCGCCTAGTGACTCTCCTTGCGCTTCTAGGCTTGTACTCTTGAAGTTGTTGCCAAGGGACTCAAATGTTACTTCAATTACTAGTGGCGTGGCCAATGAAAAGCCAAGTGCCTCATACACATGTCCATGGCGACGCCGAGAGTAATCAGACATAATTCCAGTCAGTTCAATCTCAAATTCAACACACCATTTATTGTGTGAGGAATACACCTTACACCACCTGAGAATGTCATCTTTTATGTTATGATCATCGTTGTTGGGCACTTCAAGGACGCGGGATTGAGCTCCATCGCATTTTTTATTTACGTCCTCTGTAAGCTGTTCTAAACAACCATTTTTTTGTTGGCTTTCATTCAGACCGAGGGCCATGAAATACCTTTCACCATCACCATCATAGCTCCATCTATATGCAACAAAATCAATAGAAGCTTTAGAAAGGAACCGATCCAAGAGAGGCGACTTTTGCTCTTCAGGTTGAGGAAACATATCTGGGGTTCCCAAAACAATTCTATTGTATGAAAGAGACAACTGTCTTGCATGCTTTACAATTTCTTCCATTTTCGGGATTAATGCTTTATCCTTTATTGAAGGCAATTGTTGCAACTCTTCCTGTGCTCTTCTATAGCATTGGACTAGATACTGGAAAGGGGGCTCAAGGCCAGGAGTGGATAACCTATCTATCAAAACTCTCTTCATTATTTCCATGGACAAAAGTAAAGGTCTACCTTCACTAATTTCTGAGTGTTGGGCCCAGAGTTCCCGCACTGCATTCTTTGTAACTTCCTAAAAAATAGAATCTCCAATCAAGCAACCTAAAAGCTCATACTCTGAGGTAAGAGTGCCACCTCCGACAGTTGAAATGAGTAGGTTCATAGAACCACAAGGGCTCCCTATAGGAGTTTCAAATGAAGGTTGTTGACCTTGCCGCCTACACCTACCTACAAGTTAGTGAGAAAAGCCTTCAACCCCACAAGGTGTGGTTTGTGACAGGGAACTAAGAGAAGGGTCTATCACACTAAATTTCTTCTGTCTCTGTTTAAGCTATCTCCTAGGTTAGCTATGGGGGGTGGTCCCTGAATGGAAAACCAAGTTAAAAGAAATGTGAGGTTCTAGGAGAGTTTTTAAAGTGAAAGTGGATTACTTTTAAGAATGATGAGCAAAATATGATATGAGCAATGAAAATCATTAACATGATAAAACCATAAAGCTAGTGCCTTCAGATAAATTGCTCAACAGGAATGAAAGATACATTTGCTCAAAACAAAAGTAGAATGCTTCCAACAATGAAAGAAAAACAATCCTGAAATGGAAACAAAGATGTTAACACGAAAATCAATATAAGATAAAAATGCTTTCAAAGTATAATCAGTGCCTAAATCAAAGCATATAGAGATATCTTGCAAAAGGCAAAGCAATTAGTGTTCTACTTGCAAAAGGAAAATGAAACAACACCTTGCCACCATAAAATATTCAATAATGACTAGTAGAATGGACAATTGCAATTGAAATCATAAGTTGTATTAGCATGAGACGCACTTATACTAGATTTGGATGCAATTAGTCTTGGTTATTTTTAATCTAAAATGCCTAAGCTAAGTGAGAAGTCCTCCTTTTGAGGTTTTATCAAAGGGTAAATATTGGGTTGACTGTAAGAAAGAGGGGGCGAGGGCACATAGGCGTTATTAACGATACCTGTCCCTCGAGTCTTACGAGCTAGCGTGTGCCTTTGTTCCTACAAGGGGACAAACCACCTTCATAACTAAGGGTCACAACGCTTTTACCTTACTTCAAACCATATGGAAGAACTTTCCAAGAAAGCATTTTTCCTTATACTTTCTATCGCTTATGCTTGGAGGTTAATTTTAGTGAGTCTTTGGGAGCCTGGCTTGGAAGCCTTCCTATGCTAAAATGCCTAAATGAGAGTGCAGATTGTGTAAATTTTCCAGTTAAAATATACTTACATGCAAATGCTTCATAAATGGAAAATGAGATAGTTTGTAAAACTTTGAGAGTTTAGCATGTAAATGAACTCATATGTGCTTGCATGGAAAATAAGCAAATACAATAGATTTCTTTAAAGCTATGATTGTTCCAATAAAATTTGCTTCAAAAGTTACCAATGTGTATAATAAAAAAGTGAAGCATGTACTTGAAGGAATAATCAAAACTTGCCATAATGTGGAATGTTTGCGCATAAGATAAAATTTACTTAAAATTTACAAGTTGAAATTAATGCATCAAAGAGATTTAAAATTAGGAAATATTGCATGTGGATTGGAATGAGTTAATTCTTAAGCATGGAATTAAGTGTTAGAAGTTAAGAAAACTAGAAGCAAAAAATCAGTCAAACCAGTGTTGCGGGGGAGTGGCCCCCCCCCGAACCCGCTCCTAATCCGAGCTCTGGGCGGGAGCGGCTCGGGAGCGCGTTCCCGGAAAAAAATTTTGTGCTCCCTGCCAAAACAGGGAGTGACTTTGGGAGCGTTGCTCTCGTCACTCTGGGAGCGAGGCGACGCGAGCTTCCGCCGGGAGCGAAATTGGCAGAAAAAAATCCGCGCGTAATTTTTTTTTTTGTTTTAAGAAATTTTTTTGTTATATAAAGGCTTGGAGGGCTTTTGTAAGTCTTTGTGACTTGAGAGAGTTGGAGGAGAGCCAAGGAACTTGTGCCAAGGAGCGAGGAGGAGCTAGGAGCGAGCGCCGAGGAGCAAGGAGCAAGCCTGTTGAGGTAGGTTAGTAACTTAGTAATTTAGTAGGTTAGTAACTTAGTAACTTATTTCTAGAATGATGAATCTAAATAAATAAAATTAATAAATAGTAAATACATTTTTAATTTTCTCATTCCCATTCCCATTCCCATTAAATTTTGCAGATTCAAAACTACAAATTTCAAACACCATGGACCTGGTTATATTTCTTGGCATTTTCTTCTTCTTGGTTCCTTTTCTGGTTATTATGGTGCTGGAGAGTAGGAAAAGGAGGGGTCAAAATGAAGAGGGGGGACAGAGTGGATTTGATGAAAACCCTGGTGAGGAGGAGCTGGAGGAGGGTGAACATGATTCAACAGCTGAAAAAACTAAACAAGACCAAACCCCATTGTAGAAATATGTTAATAGGCCTGAAGCAGGGAAAAGGGGTGGAACCACTAAATTTCATTGCCCCCATTGCAACAATAATTACACAGGTTCATACACCCGTGCCAGAAAACACCTCTGCGGGAAAAGGCCATTGGATGGAGATAAACAAATAGGAATCAAAACTTGTGCAGCTGTGTTAGCAGCAGATAGAGCCAAATACATAAGGGAAGAGGAGGAAGCCCAATACAAATCTAAAAAATAAAGGGGTTTCTTTGAACCAAGCTCACAATCACAAGCACAAAGAACTCCTTCAACATCCTCCCAAGGCAGTGGATATGGAGGCATAGGGTCACCAGCTTTAAGGCGTAGAACCATATCAGATTTCCTTGATGAGGGGTGTAGGAATGATGTGGATTCAAAGGTTTACAGGTTTCTCTATGCATGTGGGATACCATTCAATGTTCTTCGCTCACCTTATTGGCACGAAATGGTTTTTGCCATAAATGATGCCCCTAAAGGATACAAGAGCCCTGGGTATGACAAGGCAAGAACCGTTAGACTTGATCATGAAAAAGCAAAAATATCACATTCTTTGAATAGAATGACAAGTTCTTGGACTGACCATGGGTGTCCATTGTATCTGATGGATGGACAAATGTAAAAAGCAAGCCATTGATAAGTGTTCTTGCTGTGTCTATTAGTGGTGCCATCTTTCTAAATGCATATGATTACTCAGAGAAGTCCAAGACCGACGTCAACATTGCAGAAGCATTACTTGAAACAATTGACCGTATTGGGCCATACAATGTCATCCAAGTCATCACTAATAATGCTCCTAATTGTAAGGCAATGGGAGCAATTATTGAGGATAAATACCCCAACATATTTTGGTCTGGGTGTTTGGTTCACACATTGAACCTTTTGATGCATGATGTTGTTAAGAACAAAAATGAACAATACAAATGGATTGGTATTAAAGGAAAGGGCTACAAATGCAGCAGACAGGCAAGGTTTTGAACTGGTGGAGGAGGTCGCTCTTGATGGTATGTTTTGGTCAAGTATGAGGCAAGTATTGGAATTCACCAAGCCCATTTATCACATGATTCGGTTTGCAGATACAGATAAACCAGTGACTGGCAAGGTGTATGAGCAGATGGATACCATGTTGGAGCAAATAAAAGATATTTTTCATAACAATGATCTCGACTTGTACAAACTGATTCACAATTGTGTCTGTGTATGGTGGAATAAACTTAATCTTCCACTACATTGTTTGGCGCATATCCTTATGCCAAGATACTACTCTACATCTTGGTTGGGCCAACCTACACCAGGGGGTGGGGTTAGGACCAAACCCCATTTAGATGCAGAGGTAACTAGAGGATATTTGGATGCATTAGAAAAGTTGATACTTGACAGGGAGGAATGTGCAGTTGTGCGCCTTGAAATAGGCAGATACTTCAGTGGCAATGGTTTGTTTGGTACCTTCCATGCAATGGAAGACAGAGACATATTTGATTCTCTCACATGGTGGGAATCATATGGCAGCCAGGGACTTTTGCCAAAATTGGCAAAAAAAAAGTTCTTTCACAGTTTGTAAATGCTTCTTCTGCAGAGAGGTGTTGGAGCACCTACAGCTACATACACAATGTGAAAAGGAACAGACTCAATGAAAACCGAGCAGAAAGCTTGGTTTATGTGCACTACAACTTGAGGTTGTTGAGTCATTACTGTGATCGGGCTTATGAGGATCCCACATATAAAATTTGGGACAATCACCCAAAGGATGACAATTTGGAGGATGGCACTGTACATCTTGAAGAACTGGAAGATGAACTTATAAGGGATGAAGATGAAGCAGTTGCAGCAGCCATGCCACCTCCACGTTCACCATCCAGTAGCAGTGCTCGAGTTCCGAGTCTTGTTCCTTTGCTGTCGCCACCTCCATCTACACCTTCACGTGGAGGGCATGTGCCTTCTAGTTCTGGTCGTCGGTCTGTGCGGGAGACTGCTAGAAGACCACCACGACCTGCTTATACTCCTGGAGACTCTCGTGGCAAGGGCCACATGTAGATTTAGAGTTTACTTGTCTTTTCTAGTTTCTATTAGTTTTCATAACTGTTGAGTTTTGAGTCCTTGACTCTTGACTCTTGACTCCTTCATATCATAATGATATTTTTTGTAAACAATATATGACTGTGACAATGAAAATTTGAAGTTTGAAGTTGGCAATTATAACTCATTGGTAATGATTGTGAATTATGAATATGATGCTTCGTGAAAGACTAAATTTGTTTCATTTCATTTCATTATTCATGTTTCATTTTATAACATTTCATTTCATGTTAACAGTTAGAACTTAGAACTTAGAAATATCTAAGATATTGTTTCTTGTAATGGTTAAACTTAGCTTACAAGTACAACTTTGGTGATCAATGATGATAAATGTTATATATTGAATTTTCAATTTTGAAAGCTTGAAGTTGAAACTTTAAGATTGAATTTGATGAATCATGATTTACGAGACTCAATATGTTGCAGTTGTAATATGTATGTTACTAACTTGTGGACATGGTTGATGAAGATTATAACTTCGAGATGATTGATGTGATATGGTTCAATGATCAATCTATGTTTTTTTATGTTTTTTATATCTAATTCATCATTCTATATGTTTTTCTTGACATATATATATCAAAATATAAAAAATATATATATTTTTAAAAAATCACTCTAGGATTCACTCCAAGACCGGGAGCTTCTGAAAATGTCACTCCCGCTCCCAAGTAACACTGTGACAAACCTAGAAGCACTCAATGGGTGCTTGACCTAAAAAATAAATTTTCCCTTGAGCATGAAACCCATGACTCAAGAACACAAATAATAAATTTATTTTTCTTTTTTCATTAAATACATAAAATCACGATTACATATGTCATTATGAATACCGAACCTAGTTACATATTTCAACAATGCCCAATCAACATTTCTTCATTAAATGTAAACTTACTTAGTCTCTTGTCCCAGGGTAATGCCCAAACTTAGAAAATTACAGAAAATATGCCTTAGATCTAATATAGCAGATCATGCCCTAGATTTGTCTCAATCTCCTTCGCAGATCTAGATCTCCAATGTTGCACTTACGCACTTCCTCAAAGACAGCACATTAAAGTATCACACTCCTCGCTTGAGAAAATCCCTCTCTCAAAGGATAATCTTGTTGTATGGTAGTGTCTTTCTCCTCTCCTTAACCTTTCTTTTATAACTTTACATTGAGTTAAATCCCTAACCCTAATCTCCAAAGTTATTGATGGCCGAGATTAGATCTCTCCTCACTTGAGATCAACAACTGAGATTTAAACATAATAAGTAAAGTAAATTACTTTACTTTTCCTAAGTTTTCTTAGTTCAATTCGCCAACATAATAATTATGTGTTTTTCCTAAGTTTAAACTTAGGTTAAGTTGCATTAGCAACATTCACACACTTGAGAAAGTGTCCTAAGAGGACAGTGGGCGACTTCTACATGCCTAGACACTTAGGCTTGTGGAAAATTATATGCCCGAGCTACAAACAACACTACCAAACTGTAGTAAATGCTTGCTATAATATTAATATCAAACATGTAATATGCATTAAAACAAACAAAACAACAAGGAAGAATGCAAATTTGCATTTAAGGATGAATTTTTTCTTGGGAACTGTTACCCACCCAAAAGTGGGTAACCCATAGGAGAATTTTTTTTCCTCCTTGAACAGCAAACTAGCCATCAACCCTATTGACCAACACTTGACATGATGCCATGGAACCTCCACATATATGTTGTGGTCAGATTTCTTTCGTCCATTCGACATTCCTCCTTGAAGTCATGGCGGGCCATCCATTAGCAAATAGACTAGTACAATTTTTCAAATTGATAACTACTTCCAATGATACATTTAGACTTCTTTAGAGCATTCCAATCATTAAGTAGTTACACATGAAAAATTTCAACCATTAACTTCTTCAATAGAGCAATAAAGATCACAGTAAACAATAAGACAAGAGACACCAAAAGTTAGGTCAAAAACCATGGGAAAACCCAAAAATATTTCCTTATGAGAGAGTTCAATTCATGAAAATGTACATCAAAATATTCTAATCAAAATTCCAATCATCTAACCTCAATAAATGCCAAGTCAAACTAATCAAAGGAGAGAGAATTAGTCAATGTTAGTCCAAGTCAAAGTTTGCAATAGAGGGGCCAAATTTCGACCTAAGGTAGCTTGTCAAAGGGCTGAAATCCAGCCTACAGTATCCACATTAAAGGTAATTCAAAGTTCCACAGCTGACCTGCGACCGACTCTTGGTCAACAACCCTGAACAGAGATATAATTTTGGTCAAACCCAGTCAACCAACCTGTTGACGATGTTGGACCCACCAACATTCAGGGGATCTCCCCGGTATGAAGTTCCAACTAGAGCTCACACACTTTGGTGTAGGAGTCCCATCCGGTACAATGTCACGGTTGCCATTATCTTAAAGATCTGCCTTAGCTCTTGCTTGTTAGCATGTGAGAGTGGTTTGCTTTGTCTTCGAACAGCGAAGTTCGCGTGCCTGGTGAGTGCTTAGTGTCGCTTGTGTCAAAGTTCTTTCACTGCAGAGGGAGAGGGTGGAAGCGAGTCTCAAGTTGAAACGGAATAGTCCCAACTCTTCTAGAGACACACAACACAACAGGACATGCGCAGTTTCCCACGGAGTAGTCCACACAGATGCAACAGTCACAAACACTAGATGAATAGATAGCACATACAATACCCAGCGAAATTGTCTACATGAGTGCGATGGGCGTTACAGCAAGTTCACAAGAATGAATCTGTGGAGTGTTCGGTGGGATAGCCCACACAGGCGAGACAATATTAGCAACTGATACAACACATTTCCAATAGCATATGTACCAAAACAACTAAAATAGTTCAACTGTCTTAATACAGGTTAAAGCAACATGCATTACAAGCATCCAAAGAATAGTCTTACAAACGAATACAATACATGTGTGAAAACATGTTGGCCTGTTAACGGCCTTCTGAATTAAGAGAAAGTTCCAAGACACATACATACACCATTACATCACTAACCCCGATAGTGGGGCATTGGAGCCACTGCTTGCTCCTCAAAGAAAAGATTACAGACTCTCAAGGCTATGTGGTAGGAGCCAAGGGGAAAAGTCCTTTGCATGTACAAATGAGGGGTATTTATCAATGTTGTAAAAATCGCGATTTAATGAAAAAATCACGATTTGTATACGAAAAAATCGCCTAAATTTTTTTTGCCGATTTTTACTGAAAAAAATCGCGATTTTTTCTTAAAAAATCGTGGGGGGTCGGGGCAGCACGATTTTATAAACTTTTTTTTGGTTTTTCAATTGCTCATTTGGACAGTGGCGCGCGGTGAGGGAAGAGGAGCTCTTGGAGACCAAGCTGAAGAGGGTTTTTACTATTTAGCCAAATCTAAGTGCTTAGAGGAGAGAATCAAGAGGAGACCACCGATTTCTCCATAGAAACGGTATGAGGATTAATTTTTTTTTTCTTTTCATTGTTTAAAAGCATTTTTTTGTATGTTTTTCATTGTTTTTGGTTGGGAAACTTGGTACGGGCACCATTTTTCTTTTGTTTTCATTGTTTTTAAAGAATTTTTTGTATTTCTTCATTGATTTGGGATGGGTAACTTGGTATGACTATGGGAACCAATTTTTTTTTTTTCATTTTTTTAAACATTGTTTATGTTTTTTTCATTGTTTTTGGCATTTGCCATTTGGTTGGGTAACTTGGGTTTGGATTCTGGAATGGTTGGGTAATTTGTGTTTGAAACTTTGAACTTTGGAATGGCTGTTTTAAGTTGGGTTACGGGTAACTTGGATTTTCATTGTACGATCATCAATGTAAAAAATTAAAATTAAAATACTAAATTGAAATTTGTAAATTTGTAACTTGTAATTTTGTAAATGCTAAATTGTAATCATAATCCTTATTTTCCCATAGGTTCACAACTGCACCAAAACACCATTCAAGACTTCAAGTTTGCAACTTCAAAGTTCAAAAACAAACATGCCAAGGAAATTGGATCCTTTCTGGAAATATGTTGTACCTCATGCTCTGAATGATAGACAAAACTTGAGTTGCAAGTTGTGTGGAAAGGAGATGTTCGGGGGGGTGTACAGGTTGAAATTTCACCTTGCACAAATCCCTGGACATGATGTGGGGCCTTGTACAAATACAAATCCTGAACTTATCCAAAGAGCCATGAGAGCATTGGAAGAATTAGAGCAGACTAGAGAGGCCAAAAAAGAACTCAAAAGGCAACTAAAAAGGTCAGCTGAAGGAAGTGGGCCAAGTGGCACTAGTTCTACTGTAGCATCAGCCAATCCGGTAACTGCATCATCATTTTTTGTTCCTCGAACCACACCTGGTTCACAGCCATCTATCGATTCAATGCTAAAAAGAACCGAGAAAGAACAAGCTGACAAGTTGCTGGCAAAATTTCTCCTCTGGAGTGATATTCCTTTCAGCATTGTAAGGAATAATCCATTTTTCCAACGTGTTGTTGATGCTATTGCCAGTGTTGGCCCAGGGTACAAAATCTCTTCTTATCATGATTTCAGAGGCTAGATTCTTCAAAATGAAAAGGGTGACTGCACCCAAAGATTTGAGGATTTTAGGGCATCATGGGCAAAAACAGGATGCACTGTTATGTCAGATGGTTGGACTGACCAAAAGGAGAGAACCCTTTTAAACTTCTTGGTTAGTTGTCCCAAGGGGACTATGTTTATCAAATCTGTTGATGTATCTAATCAAATCAAAGATGCAAGAACTTTATGTGATTTGCTGGATGTGTTTACTTTGGAGGTGGGTGAACAACATGTTGTCCAAGTCATAACAGACAATGCTGCAAATTATGTTGCTGCTGGTAGGATGCTTATGGACAGGCATCCTACTTTATTTTGGACACCTTGTGCTGCCCATTGTATTGATTTGATGTTAGAGGACACAGAGAAAATTCCCTTTGTCAAAGATATTGTTGACTCATGAAAAAGCATTACAAAATTTATATATAATCATACATCTGTGCTTAGCTTGATGAGAAGATTCACCAACAAGAAAGAGTTGGTGCGCCTCGCCATTACATGGTTTGCCACCAGTTTCATATCTCTTCAATCCCTCTTGATTTCTATGTGGGATATGAAGAGAATGTTTCTTTCAGAGGAGTGGCGTGCTTTGCCAATGAGCCGCAAACCAGAAGGAGAGGCCGTATGCAAACTAGTTTCATACCAGGAAGACTTCTGGGCGGGAGTGCAAAAGGTGTTCGCCGTTACTGAACCTTTGGTAAAGGTTCTTCGGTTGGTTGATGGTGAGAAGCTCGCAATGGGCTATTTGTATGAAGCCATGGACAGGGCTAAATAAGCCATTCGGGCCTACCATGATGACAAGAGAGATGATGGGTTTCAGAAACAACTCCTTCTATGGGGAGTGATTGATGAGCGATGGAACAACACACTCCATCGTCCCATTCATGCTGCAGGGCTTTTCCTGAACCCTGCATTTTTTTATGCATGTGGGTTTGATTTTGATGCTAAGATCATGTATGGATTCTTATCCTGTGTCCAGAAGATGGTGTGATCTCCAGAACAACGTATAAAGATCTCTAAACAAATTGAGACATATGTTGGTCGCTCGAATTGTTATTGATTAACAGTCGAGTACCACATTAATTTGTCAACCCGGGAAAGTCCTTTTATTTCAAAGGTGACCTCGTACTGTATGCACTTTAATTTCAAAAGCATTAAAAGCTGTAGTAAAACAAATCTAATTCCTTTCAAACACTTACTCTGCGTTACAACAGTCTTAAACTATTGCAGAAATGAAATGAAATTAAGTAAAGGTAACAAATCTGCAGAAAAATGATGGCTGTTTGTAACAAAGGACCAGGACCCTGTCCTCAGAATAAGGACGCCCAGCACCTGCCTCTGTGACCAGTCGCCAATACACACCAAAATCCTATTCACCGGTGACACACTTCTCACAGCGCCAATCGATTAAAGGAACA
>APFE031676404.1:0-14267 GCA_000404065.3 Pinus taeda | reverse complement strand
GGGATCTCCTGCCCCCTCGTCTTTCTTCTCGTCCGCCATGGGAGGCCGTCGGGATTTGCGAGGCTGGTCTTGCAAAGGTTCAACCAGTTCCAACCCTAACTTCTTATATCCTGACCTTGTTGGGGACATGCAAAGAAAAACACAGAAAAAGCAAACCGCTCTGATACCATTGATCCGGATTTAAACAGGAACGCAACAAATTACAGAGATAACCATAAACACAAAGATGCAGCGGAATAATACTTCATTTCATTAATGGAAAATACTGAAACATGCTTACAATCGGAAATGGAAATAAACTAGCTAGGGCGATGGTAGCTTATCTCTGAGAAGAGATGTGATGGCTACATGCCTCTGAACTGTGTTACAATGAGGCTCCATGGCCTATTTATTGTTGAGAAACAATGAAAAACCCTTCACATTCCAAAACCTAACCCTAGGAGATGAAACGCCAAACTGTGGCCCTGTTTGGGGGTAAGTTGGTACATTCAACTTCCGTCGTCACTTTAGCATATTGATTCTCCGTTGACGCGTTACAATACTATTAGAAAGACTATTTCGAGCACTATCATTGTTGGAACGAGCAACATCGGTCCATTGCATGGACCCATGTTGCCCCCGGATTCCCCAAAAAACGTCGTTTAGGGCCTCAAAACGGCTCCGGAAGTTCAGGACCCAAAAAACTGCTAAAAATAGTAAGTTGTGCTACAATTAAGGAAACTGAAAATGCTGAGAAAGACAATGGTGGGGGTCCAGGTGGACTTGGCAGGTGGCCACCAATATCCACCTGGATCAACAAGAGGAGCCCCCTCCACAAAAAATAGATCTCAACTATAACACATATATGATAGTCACACCAGTTATTGCATAACACGATGCAACAACAAAAAAGAATGAGATAATATCAGAAACTAAAATATCTCATGTATCTAAGAGCTTTGAATCAGAGAATGAGCTCAACCCTGAAGCACATCCAGGGGATTTGGATTTAGCTATTATCCAACCTGCTACAAGGGTCTAGAAGGAAGTAAAAACAAAGAAGGGAAAGAAAGGAAAATTACATGACATCTATAATTATACACATTATTGGGCAAGCTAGCTAGTTTTTTCTTTATGCTCAATTTTGAGGGCTTTAAGCCATTTTTGTGATGGATCCAAGTGATCTTTATTCTTTGAATATATGTTGGACATGTATCTACAAAATGTATTTTTATTTCAAATGATAATAAAATTACTCTTTTTTATGAGGAAAAAGATTGGTATTTTTTTTCTAAATTTTGAATCATATTATAATGAGGCAAGATCCCAAGAACTATTCATATCAAAAGCATATTACACTAGAAGGATCATCATTTCATAATCTCTCTCAATGGAACCCATTTGAAATCAGTATACAATATATAATCTAGTTTTGGAACTTGATAGATATGACATTGAATGATCCGTAAACTGTTGTGGATATTCCACTGGATAGTTCATCACAACAGATCTTATATAACTATATTTAAAAATATGAAATCTACACTTTTACGGTTTTGCTTCTCTTTAGATTTATGGATATATAGATTAATATTAACTGCATATGCATGAAAATTAAAACTATGCTTAAAATAGAGAACAACGAAATAGAAACTCACAAACCATGATTTGACACAAGATATGACTTGAGAAATCCTTTCGGGAGAAAACCTAGCGAGAAGGCGAGGTTGTTGTCCTCTCTTTCGTTGAATAAAAAATGGTTGCGATTACAAAGAATTATGGGTTGTGGCTCGTGGGATACTACAATGTACAAATCCTTTTTGTTTGCTCTATCTCCAATCCCTCTCGACTATTTTTTCTCATCTATGGCACAAATGCACTCGAAAGAATGGAACCCCTTGTCATCATAGTGGTCTCGTTATAACACAACCCGATAGCCTACTAGGGGTTATATTTGATTACCTCAACCCTTAGCTAGAGTTACAATGCAGACTCTTCTAGAGTCTTCTTCATCATAATCACATGGATAACCGCTTTTCCATGAATAATGGGGTTGATGTGGTATCGTCTCGAATTATGTTGGTGAAAATAGGAAGGTCAACTTTTGGTTGGCATAACTTTTACTTACAGACTCCGATTGATGTGATTCTTACATCGTTGGCAGGGTCTTTGTGTGTAGAATATTGAAATATGGTGTGGCGCTAAAGCAACAAAGTTTTACCCCTAAAAAGGGTCATTTGATGCCTCAAAATGCTCTGAGGAGGTTTCAGGCCCAATTTTTCCAAACTTGGTCTTGCTGGTAAAAATGGTCCTGTGAGATCATTCCTCCACTTTTTCCACTCTAAAAGCATTGAGATGGATGACAAACAATATAATGGTCCAAAATAGATCATTGAATAACTCCACACATTAGTTTAATTTTATTAAAGAAAACCACATACAAATACATTCAAAGATAACATGTGGTTTCATCTTCTCGTAGGTTTGATGGTTGTTCCTATTCACCCATGACTCTTCATATATCTCTTTAATTAAATATTTATAATATATCATAATCCTAAGGATAAGATATCTAACATTCCCCACCTTAATCTAAAGGGTGTTTTGTAGGGGACTTTTATTTTCTTGTTAAAAGCAATACATCCCCTTAACATAAATCATCAACTAGGGAAAATATTTTATTTCAAGGCTATCACGCACAATATGTGTAAGCATCAATCATTAACTGACATCAACTAGTTCCCAGAATACTATCTCCTATTATGCCTTTTGTTAGCACCTAAATCTGCCTTACGCTGAAGGAAGGCAAAATTTAGGGTAACCACAAACCACACTCAGTTTGGTAGCTAGTCCTACCAGAACAGGAGAGGACTCTCTCCGAGTCACGCTCAGTGAATAAATAAACTATATGGTCTGAGATGACTTACAGTGAAATATTGATCTTAGGCTAGTAAATAGATATGGAAAAAGAGGCAATTTTTTATAAATGACTGAGTTTCTGGGATGTATGGGACCATCAAACAACAATGAGCAGAGAATTTAACACAAAGGCACAGATTACTTCGTGAGGCAAGATAGGCGGAAAGTCTAGCACTTAAATTTGAAATAATGCGTAATGGAAAGATTGTTTAGAAGGGTGAAAACGACATAAACACATGAATCCTTTTCAACAGAAGAAGAACACATAATGTGAAACTTTCCCACAGGCAGAGCAATAAACATGAATTCTACCTTATCTTACTTAGAAAATTTCACTGGAAATGAACGTGAATGAACTGTGAAACATAACGAAATACATATGAAACATAAAGAGAACACATTTGCTACACTCACACCACATGAATCTCATGAACCAGAGTCGCTGCCTTTCATTAATTCTCTATCAAAATATACAATGAAGAACTGAGTTTCTCTCCCACAGTCTCCCATAAATTACCAACAACCCTTTGCAAATGGTTTGCATACAATAAATAGATTATGCCATTGGGAAATAGAATGAACAAGAGTTGGGGAGTTTCTCAAATGATTACAAACTGGAAATGGAAAGCCAACCATTAGTTACAGGTGCAGCATTACAAAAATGATAAATGGCTTGGGTGACTGCTCGCCTTCCTTCGCCACTTGGATAGAAGCCAATATTTGGTGAAAATATTCTTTAAACTTTGCCTTAGGTGCCGAGAAAAGTGTAGTGCAAATGAGCAGGCCCACTTGGAGAAAGTCACGAATCGAAATTTCGCGAAACGGAAGTGATTTGGCCTTTTGGTCTATATGCGCCGCGCCCAAATCTATATGCACCGTGCCACTTTGGAGGAGATTTTGAGGTACCTTCGGGAGTCCAAATTATGCCCAAGTGTGCTTGTTGGAAAGCCCTTCCTGTCTACTTTCCAAACCAAGTGGAATTTCTGAATTTGGTGCTCATTTTCCCCTCCAAAACTTCATTCTCCCAAGACTGCTTCCTGTGTGTCAAAATAGGGGCAGAGAGGTCATTTTTTGAGTGTTTTCGACCTCCTGGGGACTCAAAACTTGCCCAAAATTATTGTCCATGCACCAACAATCATGATTTTTCATGCTGAATCCAAAAATGCAAGCCATTTGTGATTTGGAGCTCCCAATCCTAAGCGCCGCGCCAGTGGCGCGGCGCACAGGGAGAAAATTCCTGTCTTGTGCCCAAAAATTTGTCATGTGACCAAAATTGTCCCAAATTCTTTGAAATTTGGGCTGGAGGTCTATGAAGTGCTATGCTGGGCCACAGAGGCTTCAGCCAAGATTCAAAGCTGATCTTGCTCTTTTTGCCTCTTTTGTCTCTTTGTCGCTTTGCTCAATTTTGCCTTCAAACTCCTTATCCGAGCCTTTGAACTCATGTTCCGTGCCCTATAGTGATAAACCATCCACCTCAATATGGTTTTGTCTTTGTCGGCCTTCTCTAGCAGTCTCTCAAGGTGGATGTTGATACGCTCAAGCCACGAATCTTGGTCATTGTTAATTTCTTGCTCCAATGCAGTGAGCTCGATCCTCCTATGTTGGGCAGCTTGGCGATTCTCACGGATGTTTTGCAGCTCCATGATCTCATGTTGGTCCTCAAGCTGTTTTTTCCTCTGCTCCAAATACCTGATAATCCACTTAGCCCTCTCCAAATTGAGTGACAAGTCTTGGATCTCTGTTTTCTGCTCCTGGATGGTCCTCCTAAGTTTGGCACTCTCCTCATCTGCATCATCATCATGAATGAGGATGAAGTCAGCCTCTTGTTCCCCTGATGGCCCCTCGTCATGCATGGGCCTCTTGCCCTTGTCCTGTACCTATGTTGCCGATGTCGGAAGCGAGGCCCATTCCACCCCGAGTGGAGATAACACTCGCTTTGCTACTGCAAACAAATGCCTACTGCCTCTCTGATATGTGATGAATACTGGCATAGTAGTGGTCTCATGGCGCTCATACTGATGAGAAGGACCACCTATCTCATGCTCAACCTCTGATAATACCCATGAAGTGCTGAAGAGGTCACGGGAGATGAAGTCATCCCCAGTAATGCCCTGTAATCCCAGCTGATGGTCCACCAAAATATTAATAAGGGCAAAATGATAAACACTATTGAGTTGCTACTAAGGGGTCTTGTGCTGCATGAAGGTGTTCATCCTCTCTATGTTCCTGCAAATGAAATATGGGATGTTCATCATCTGTACCCTGGTAAAGTGCATGAGAAACCTGATGTGATAGGCATATAAATGAGAGAACCTCCCCTCACAACTGAAAGATTTCATGATCAACTTCATGAGTGGAGCATATTCATCTTTGAAATATCTAGATGGAAAAAATATTTGGAGCTCCCTCAAGAAACTGGCCTTAATGTAAGGCTCATAATGCTGCCTATCAACCTTCTGTTTCTTGTGCCACTGTTCTCCAACATTTGGTATGCCGGTTGCTAATGAGACAATTTCAGGTGTCAGTGTGAAGGTGACCCCGGCTAAGATAGAGTGATCTCCATGTAGGTGAAGCACAAAAAGACGGGCCAACTCATGATGAACTCAAACACTAGCCACCTTTTGACAAAACTCAAAACATGACAGATGCTGGAAACATGACATAGCAAGAGGGCAAGCCTGCAATTCTGTGAGGGTAGTTGGCTCATCCCTAACATGTTTGCCAATTTTGTGATGTCTCCGGGGATCCTGTTCTTTCGAGGATGAATCACTTTGGGTCTCCATTTCATACTCTGATGAGTGCTCAAATCCCATGACTGTTGTATGTGTACTGTGCTTGGACTTCCCTTTGATGATGGTAGTGAAACTATGTGTTGATATGAACTCTGCCACCAAGGGGAACAATGCAAAAGGGACTGTTAGGAGGGGAATAATATGATGGGATTAGGGATTACGGGGAGAAGATTTGTTTAGGGACATGTAGGGGGGTTTGGGGATTTTATAAGGTAGGGTTTTGGGGTTTTAGAGTTGAAAAATGAGTGGAGGGGATAGGGACTAGGGGTAGTACTGTTTTAAGGTAGGTAAAATAAGGAAAGATTGGATAGGAGAGAAGGGAACAATGGAAAGAAGGGGAAAAATGAGAGGTGAAAGAGGAGCCTTGGCATCAACACCACACTTTTGCAACCCTAGAGAAATGGCTTTAATGATTTCAAGTGGTAGGGTTTAGGCATTTTTTCTTGCAATTATAAACGGCCATACACCATCATCACATTCAAAAAATTTGATGAACAAGCAAGATGTAGACCCTACCTGTCAATTTGAAGGGTTTCCAAATGATTTGTGGCAAATTTGGAACAATTTCAGGCCTTTGTGGGTGTGCGCCGCGTAGCAAACCCAGTGCGTCGCGCTCTCAATGTGCGTTGCGCCCATGTTAACTTTACACTGTGGGGTAGCGCTCTGTGCGCCGCGCTCTCTATGTGTGCCGCGCTCCTCTGTCTGTGCGCCACGCCCTTGAAAACGACTCCAAACTCACCCAAACGCGCGCTAGCTCTCTCACAAAATTTGCAATGCTTCTCTGTAACCTTGATTTGCACAGTGACCTTGTTTCTTTGTGGAAATTCTTATATAAAGACTTTGAAGTCATGGGTTAAATTTTTGCTTCCTCAAAACCCACTTTGCTAATGTCTTGTTTTGGCTCTTTTCATTGATTTGATGCAACTCTGTAATTTCACTTTTCCCTTTGAATTTTTAGCTAAAATGATGATTTTTTTTGGCACTTTTGCAGGGGTCGCATGACATGGCGTTTGGCCAAGGAAACCATGACTGCACCTAAAGAAATCAACTGGAGACTTTTTGAAAATTATCACAAATAACACACTGTTTGACTTTTCTTCAAAACAGGGTTTTGAAGAACAGTCGTAATCTGTCAACATGACGATGAAAATCCATGAATCATAACTTTGTAAGGGCCTCCCTCTGCCCTACATGGCTTTATTGGTCATGTTTAAAGACTAGATTGACTAATCCCTAGACCTAGTGACTGAAAATGACTCTCGTCCATTAAAGATCGAACATTGACTGTCATGGACTTTAGTGAACATTGATGAAAAGACCTAAGCCAACAGGTACAAGACATGAGGGGAATGAACTGACAAGACCCTTTCGTCAGATTATGGCATGCCTCTAGCGAAATGCAACTGAGTGAATGGAGCGAGACACCTAAAAATGAGATGCAGAAAGAGTTTTGATCTCTGATGGAGGACTGACAAGACCGACTCTAACACCTTCCTCAACAAGAACAAAACCATTAATCATAGACCAATGCTTACTATAAATTGTTCCACACTTATAGGAATTAAAAACGCACTTCACTCAATTTCATAATTAAAACCTCACAGTTAGAAACTTCATTTGAAAAAGAAGGAAAAGACTCTGCACTCAGTTTTTAAAATGTAAATCACTCTTTTCAAGAAAGAAACAACATCCAATTACTCTTTATAAAAGGCAAATAACACTTAATCAGTATACTCATTTAGATCCCCACTTGCTTAATTAAAATATTTCAACACCTTAGCCAATCAAAAATCATTTACTAAACCCAAGAAACATAACCAAATGGAAAAATTAGATTTTACTATTGTAACTGCATCAATAATATCATGCTAGAAATGATAAAAGACAATGTGACTATAACAAAGATCCATGTGGTATGTATGGTGGCTATGTTCATAGTGTCTTTTAAGTATGGAACCACGATATATGTATGTTGGCCATGACCTCGTTATTGATATGGATTTGTACATTTCCATACTTATGCTTAAAGTTACTTGTATTTTGAGTATGGGAATGCCTACCTCAGAGATGATCATATGATGATATTTTATTGTAAACATTTAATTGTTGACCTACATGTTTCCAACTAGTTGTTCCTTGATTCGAACCTTTGCATGATAAAGCACTTCAATCATTATATATTTTCTGAGTTTGTACTTTAGGGGGCAATTTGTTACACATTAATTTTTTGCATCCAAGCAAAAGATGTCAAAATTGGATATTTCGCCATTTGAAGAACTATTTTCATCAATCCCTTGAAAAGATGAAATAAATACTTCTCCATAAAAGATAAGAATCCCAGATTGCATGCCTTAAAAACCCTATTTTTGGACACCATCACAAGTATTATGTATTACAACCTGCGACATTACACCTTCCACAACTAACATCTTGCATCTTCATCGCAATTTTCTTTATCACAAAATGTGTCGATCTTTTGACATGGGTAAAAAATAAAAAAGGTTACGAAGCTTCCTTTCTAGAAGCTTCGTGTAGGTATCTTTTTGATCTATGAGGATATGCACTCCAATCCTCACTTAAGTGGTTATCATCCCTACCATAGTGGATCCCATCCCTTCCATTGTGGATTTAATTCCTACCTAAGTGGATGTCAAATTTCCATCATTGACCTATAGATGCAGTACACTCAAAGGAAAATGGGTTGGATTTTAGACTCTTAAAGTATACTTTCACTTTGCTAAAAGATCCATTGAAGGCTTTTGAATGCAAGGTTGGAATTAAGGACTATTGGGACGAAGCTATCAACAACAAGGATTTTGTTGTAACTCTCTCCTTTTCCTTATTAATAGAAAGTATATTTCTTTCCCACATATGTTGTATCATTGTACAAATATTGTAATGGGATTTCTTGATGATCTATTTATAATTTATTGAGTATTTTGTATATCAAATGCTTTGATTAGTTGTTTGTTGGTGATATTGGCTGTGAGGATCAAAGGCGGAATGGTTGCTACAACAGAAAAAGAACAACCGAGGACGAATTTCAGATTACCAAGTATGTCCATATTCACATTTTCAACAATATTCTAGGGAAAGCTTGTATATTTTTGTGTTTGTTTTGTTCTAGTGTTTGGTTTCCGAACATAGGGAGATCACTCTTGTCTACAAGAATGATTAGTCTGCCAAACAAGAAGTAAATCAAAATAGGAACAAACTTAAGAATATTTCAATTCTCAAGATATCCAAATAAAGTTAATTATCTCAACATATCCAAATAGAGTTAATTAAGTGTTACACTATAAAATGTCACTGTCACCTTGTCAGTCTCCCTACTGTGTCATGAAATCAATCCATCATGCTCATGCTCTCTGAAATGGCCAAAACCCTCTTTGCCTAAGTTTATTGGATCATCGCGACTGTTATTAAAATAACCGCGCTGACTGGCGGATGACAGTATAACTGGTGCGCTGCCAGCGCGGAAGCACACGGGTTTTCCGCGCTGATCGAATTTCATAAACAGCGCGCCCTCCGCTTGTATTAGTTCGCGCTGACCAGACCTCTTTTGTAATTGAGATGCGATGCCAGTGCGCCAGCCCAGTTTTGCACCCACGCTGATCCTGTTTGGGTGAGTTTGTTCTAACAGCCAGCCTTCCAGATGACTCCAGACTTGGTTGTTCGCTTTGTAAAGGTCGCCATCCTTTCTATGGCATGTCTGTTCGCCTGGTCACCCACTTCTCTTGGGGGTAAGCTCATCCTTTCACTATTCATGGAGACTCCTTCTCCTATATAAGCCTCCACCATTTCCATGAGCAGCTAGTTTTTGACATATAGACTTTGGCATAGAGGAATTCATAGTGCATTAGTGCTGCTCTTTGTAGGCATTTGGTGTGTTGTGTGTGAGGATTGCTTTAGAGCTTAAGGAAGGTTATGAGCTTGTTGCCTTGTGTGAGAGAGAGACCTCTTTGACTTGGGAGATCTACCTTCAAAGGTGAATGCTGATGAGACATGCTGGCTGGACCCTCTAGAGAAGGACTCAGCGTCATAACTTTGGTTGTACCTTACTCTATTTCTGATTAATAAAAGATAGATGACTACTGTTATGGTTCCATTCTCATTTGTCTTATGAATGTTCAATGTGAATTACATCCTTTCTGACTGATGTATAGTTGCTTTTAGTAGATTTTATGCTTGTGTTTGTCTTCTCTTTGCTTGTGCAGGTGTCCGCCCACGAGGATAGTGGAGGATTGTGACCGGCTCGAGCGAAGGAGGGAGAGGGCCATCTCTTCGTCAAACATAGCGTTGGAATCCAAGTAGGTGTCCATTACCCACTTGTTAATTGCAACTAGGAACTTGCAGAGTAGCATTGATTGATTGTTGCTAGACCCCTTTTGGGCTATTAGGGATCACCTCTATCCGTAGAGGGGATTTACCTCTCCAACAATTTGGCGACTCCACTGGGGAGCTTGCTTGTCTCTTTGTGGTTCATTCTTGTTTTTGGATTTGATTATCGCTTTCTTGTCAAGGATTGGGGATCAGTTTGCTGTTGTTGGTTTCCTGGTTCATCCTGGGAACTGCTTTAATTGTCTTAAAATCCTGTTGCCTTGGTTTGGGGATTTTTGGTTCAATTTTGACTGTTTTTTAGCCTCAGCGCGTTTTATTTCAGAACAGCTGCACTGACATCGCACAGTTACTTCTTTGCTTTCCTTGTCATCGCGCTTATACATTTAACAGTCGCGCTGACCTTGTTTTCAGGCCAGCGCCCTTTATTCGCGTCCTTCCGCGCTGACAGCGCAAAGTTGCTACAGGCGTTGTCTTGTCATCGCTTTGTTGCTGAGGGGTCACCCGCGCTGATCCTGTAAAATTCTTTTTTGTCCAAATTTGCTTCCTGAACCTCTTGGTTTGGCTGTCCCCTGCTCTTTTCACTTGGTTTATGACTTGTTTTATTTTGTCTGAGCTGTGACACGCTTTCTTACGAAGCCTTGTTCTGCGAGGGTTCGTTTGTTGCTTGTTTTTGGTTTTTGCAAAGCCTTCCTTTTCGCTTTCGTTGCTTGGTTTGCATTTTGCCTTAACTTTTACAATTGCTGGAGTGTGTTGAATCGTTGCTTGTCTGGTTTTTGAACTTTTATCCTCCGGGTGTTCGCTTTTCTCCATTGATTTCACACTCAAACCCTAGGGCATCTAGTGGTCGTGTGTGTCAAGCCTCCCGTTCGAGATCTTGTGTTCTTGGTTGACCAGCCAACTTCAGATTTGTTTTCACATTCGTTTGGTGATTGTTGAAAGTGTTTGATTGTGTTCCAAGTGATTTGCCTTCCTCCTTTGAATTCCTTGTCGTCTTGTTGAGCTTAGAGTACATAGCTCATAAGCCCTTGTTTTCCTTTGATTTGGGAAACTAGTTTTTAGTGTCTTGGGAATTGTCTTGTGTTTGCATTGAGTGATTTTAGTTCTTTCACTTAGTGTTGCTATCTCTCTAATTCATTTTAAAAGCACTTTTATGCCATTGAAAAGAAAAGCAAACTAGTGTCTTTGTGCATTAATAGTTTGAAAGGAAAGGACATTTCGTTGTTTTGTGCTTTCAAAAGAAAAGTTTCTTTCCTTGCTGTTAGTTGCATTAGGTTGTGTGATTGCTTGAGTTCGTTTGTTTGATTGAAAGATCCTAACCTTCTCATAGTTAGAATTCATCGAACAAAACGATGTTTTTGGCATGTAGTTGCAATTAAGTATTTTTGAGAGATCATAACGGTAGGACCTGAAACCAAACTTAATTCAAGATCAACCGTAAAATAAACCAAATTTATCTAAAAACGCATTGGAACTTAACGCAAATATCTAGAGGTCTAGGCCTAGAGACGTGTTCCGGCGTCTTTAAAACTAGTAGCTTACCGTTGAGTGGTTGGTGAATTCCTCCATGGTGAAACGTAGGTGCCAGCACGGATTGGGCTCCCACGTACCGTCGCGTATATATGGGGAGACTCCATTAGGCTTGCATCCTTTATCCATAGGAAGCTGAGTCTGCCGCCTTGTGAACCGTAACGCACCGAACACAACATTCGGGAAGATTGACTGCAGTACGGAAATTCCTTGGCTCTCGTACGATTGCCAAGGTGTATAAAGCAGTTTTACGGCTTGCTTGGTAAACCTTTTGCTTAGAGTCTCCAGAGCAGTCACTTTTGATCCTTTTTGGACTCCCTAAAAGAAAAGGTGTAAGTGAGCGTCTTGTCACTTCGTGCTCAGTAAACATTCGAAGTAGATAGAGTCATATTTTCGTCCTTTTCTCGACTCTCGAAACATGAAAAGGTCAAGTTCAGTTCCTGTGTCTTAAAATTTCATTTGGCCACGATAACATTACCTGGTTAGATCTTGTGTGCGTTTAGTTTTGAGTAGGTTTTATCGTTAGTTTCCTAAGGGTCTTTGTTTGGTCATCCTGGCGGATCCATCAACTCCGTCTTCAATCCCAAGTGACGAAGGGTCTCCATCTTCTGTTGCCCCTGAAACTCCGGTCTGTGACGCTCTTCCCATTGTTCCGAGCATCCAACCATTGAATTCTAGAGCTCCAGAGGACGATTTCTACGAGTTATTTTATAACCCTATTTGGGAGCCCTCTGACGAGGATTTTCCTGCCACTCCTGTCGGTGCCCCATCTCCGATGGCTTCCTCCGATATGGGCGACGCTTCTCCTATGTCTAGTGGCCCGTCCGTTATGTCGAGTATAGATACTCCCATTCCGGCAACATCCCCCATCATCTCTACGCCCTACACCGTTACGTCTTTGGGTGTCACGGTGTCGGCGCGCTACAGATCTTTGAGGGATGCTATGAACTCGTCAGCTTCCTCTTCCGTTTGGGATCAAAACGTCGTCCCTACCACAGGACCATTTGTTTCCCAAGTCCATCATACTGTTGTTACAGCAGTTCCATCCAACCCGACCGTTTGTGTCGCGACGTCAACTCCAGTTGTTAGTACGGTCACAACGTCATCAGCTGTCACTTCTGCCGCAGGCCCATCTCGAGGTCCAACACAAAGTGGTCAACCGTCACCTTCTTCTAGAGTTGTGCACCCCGCAAGTGGTGCTCCTCCTGCTTCCGATTATATGACGGAAGAGGAGGCCTATTTTGAATACTTGCGTAATGTCCAGAACCCAGATGGCCAGGGCTCGTACTATGATGCTGAGAATCATTATTTGTACACCTCCTTGCCTCAAATACCTTATGATGAGATTTCCGTTCCGTTGAACGTGGATTGGGGCACCACCGGGTATGGTGGCGGCCAGTACCATCCGGGACAAGGACAGCAAGGACCACCCTACCAGGGTCAACAGCCCTACGTGCAGCCTAATCATGGGCAGCAGTATGCTGGTCAAAATTACCCAGGTCAACAGGGAGGCCCACAAGGACAACCCAATCAGGGACAACCTTTGGTCTCTAGTGGTCCGGCTTTTACATATCTTGGGCAACCTTCTGGAAACCCGGGACAACCCAACACCCAACAAGGTCAACCAGGTACCCAACAAGGCTACCCTTCGGGGCAACCTTATGGGAACCAGGGATAACCTTATGGGCAACAAGGTCAACCCGTAAACCAGCAAGGTAACCCTTCTGGGCAAGGGGGCCAGCCTTACGTACAGCAAGGTCGGCCTACCGCTCAGAAACCCTCTGGTCAACAAGGACAAACCTTGGTTGCGCAAGGGCAGCCCCTCACTCAGCAAGATCGACCTTCTGGGCGAACGGGGCCGTCTCAAATCCGACCAGGACAGCCTTCTGGCCAGACGGCTCAGTATGCAAGCGGGTACCAATCCCGACCTCCTCTTTCAGGTGCGTACCAATCCCAGCCCCCGTATTCAGGTGGGTACCATTCCCAACCTCCTTACTCGGGCGGGTACCAATCCCAACCTCCGTACTCAGGCGGGTATCAATCCCAGCCTCCGTATTCTGGCGGGTATCAGACCCAGCCTCCATATTCTGGCGGGTACCAATCCCAGCCTCTTTATTCTGGCGGGTATCAGACCCAACCTCCTTACTCGGGTGGGTATCAATCCCAACCCCAGCATTCAGGTGGGTATCAATCCCATCAAATGCCGCCTAGTTCTCAGGCTCAGTACGGATACCAGCAACCCCAGGGGAAAAATTAGTATACCCCGTATCAGAATTATCAACAGCTGCAGGGTAATCCTTATCCAAATTATCAACAACCTGCTGGCCAGTATGGCAACCAATGGGGCGCTGGGGGGCAGAATCAGCAACCCGGTTCCGGGAACAACCCCTATGGACAAAATCCTACTGGACAAGGCCCTTACAGACCTGGTCCATCGGGACAAGGACAATGGGGGCAACCAGGAGCTGGGTGGAATTCTGGTTCTACCTCGTATCCGGCACAGATGTCATTTAATCCGCAGCTACCATTTTTAGCCACGTTGGAACTGCCCGATGTGTCGAAGTTGACGAATGATCCCATTCTACACGATCCACAATCGCCACCAGTTCCGACTAAAATACCTAGTGATTGTCCCAAATTTGATGGGAAGGCCGGAGAGGACCCTCAGGCTCATGTGATGACGTATCACTTATGGTGTTCGTCAAATTC